>BDDC01000936.1:0-38162 GCA_001662425.1 Chlamydomonas sphaeroides | reverse complement strand
CCCCCCTCACCTCCCTACGCCCCACGTCCTGCCGGTGCACCAGCGGCTGCAGCGTGTCGGTCCGCATCACCGTCAGCTGCCCCTCCGCGCCGCTCACGGCCAGGTGGTAGCCGTGGTACAGCGTCTCCTTGCCGCCGCTGGCGCTGCTGGCGCCCACGTCGCCGCCCGCCTTGGGCACCTGCGCGGCGGCGGAAGGCGCAGCGGTGGGACAGATGGGGTGAAGTAAGATTGGGGAAGCACGGACGCCAAGTGTGCCCTGGTAGCGGAGGAAAGAAACGGCGAGGCAGGGGCGCCAGCCCAGCTCTCGTGCAGCTCAACGGCCACGAGGCCCAGGAGCCCTGCCAAGCTCCCGAGGCCACGGCCGGCCCGCAGGAGCACCCCCGTCATCCCAGGGCCCACCCGCAGCGGCAGCTTCTCCTGGCTGTAGGCGATGCCGGTGAGCGTGTAGCCCAGGTCCGCGGACATGATCACGTCGCGACGCCGCCCGTCCCACACGCGGCACTGCGGGGCCGGGCAGGCGGTCAGGTGGAGAGACGCGAGAAGAGGTGCAGCAAAAGGCGAGCGGCGGACGCCCGGCCGGGGGCCCATCTTGCACGACGCGAGCGACATCGGACATCGGACCGAGACCGCGACGCTCGCGGCTCTCCTCGCCGGCCCATGTCCCCCTTGCAGGCTGCCGCCCTCTTGCGCGACCCCTCCCTTGTGCGCCCCCCTTGCAGGCCGCTCTCCCTGTTGCGTCGTACCTTGCCGCTGGCGCACGCTGTTGCAAAGATGTGCGGCTCGTTGGGGTGCGCCGCGATCTCGTCCAGGTCGTCCTCGTGGCCCTCCACCAGCACGCGGGGGTCCTCGTCCACCTGCCGTAGGAGGGGCGGAAGACCGGCGGGGGGCGGGGGGGGCTGGAGCAGGGGGTCACGAAGAGCAAGCACGGGGGGAAGCTGCAGGGCGCACGACACGGTGGGCAGACGGGCGGTGCATGCTCGGGCAGAGCAGACGGCCAAGCATCGCACATCCAGGAGGCGACTTGCATCATGCACAGCATCGTCGCGCCAGATCAACTCCCCCTGTGGTGCCCACTCCTCCTCAAGTCGGGCAGAGCAGCAGACGGGGGCTTGGCATAATAGGGCACATGGGGTTGGTGGCGCCCACAGCCCCTCCCGGGCCCGCTGGGGCTGCTCGCACCTCCCAGATGTCGCAGCCGTTGGTGCCCGCCAGGAACTCGTTCTTGAGCGCGGCGTGGCAGTCCAGAGCCACCACGATGGGCGGGTCCTCCTTCTTGAACTCCGAGGTGGGCGTCATGAGCTTGTAGCTGCGAGGGGAGGGCGAGGCCGGGGGGCAGGGCCCTGAACACCCAGACGTTGCTGCAGGCGCGGGGTCGGGCGAGCTGGCGTTGGGGCGTTGCGCGCAGGCGGGCGCCGCTCGCCCACGCGGTGCACTCACTCCTGCTGCTGCTTGGCGAGGTTGACGCCGCGCTTGGGGGTGCCGTCCGGCCGGGCGCCCGACACCTCCTGCGCGGGGGGGGGGCGGGCGGTCGACAGCACCGCAGGGGCACGGCAGGCGGCGCGTCAGCGGGCAGGGCTTCGCCGCCGCGGCACGAGAGCACCTGGCGGGGAGCAGCAGCGCAGCACGCAGCTGCTGCTGCCCCTCCCAGCTCCCACCCCGATAGCACCCCCGGCAGCTGGGCGCTGCGCCCCTCTCCGCCCCCCACAGCGCAGCCCGCGCTCCCTCCCGCACCCCGCGCTGCATCCTTGCTCCCCCTCCTCTTTGCAACCCCCCCGCCCCGCCCCCAACCCGCCTCCCAGCCCGCACCTGCAGCGCCCAGCGCCGCACGAAGCCGTCCGCGCCGCCGCTGAGCACCTCGAGCGCGCCCTCCTGCCCCGCCACCTTGCGCAGCTTGAGCGCGCGCACGCCGCCCCGCACCTGCGCCCCCGGGGGCCCACCGGCGGCAGAGCCGGGCGGGCAGCGCTCAGTCTCTGGTCGGCGCAACGCAAGTCATGCGTGCAAGGCACCGCCACGGCAGGAACGGTAACAGCTGGCGACCCCAGGGGAGCCGTGCTGCACCACGCCACGCGCCAGCCCGTCATTACCCAGCCCCTACAGGCCCCCTACACTCTGCCCTGCCGCGTCACGCCCCCGCGCAAACCAACACACGGCATCACGCATGGTGTTCGAGCCGTCCTCAATAGCAGGGCCGCGACCCGTCCCCACCTGCGTGCCGTCGTTGAGCTTGAGCAGGATGCCGGGGCCGTGCGCGTCAAAGTGGCGCACCAGCGTGTACACGGCGCCCGGCCGGGTGGGGTAGGGCGGCACCCACAGCCCGATCTTGCCGCTGGCGAAGCCGGTGAGCAGGCACGAGTCGCCGGGCGAGCGCATGGCGTGCATGGCCGGCAGGTACACTACGGGGGGTGACGGGCCAGAGAGGGAGCAGTGAGACGGAGCGGCAGGGCCGACGGCAAGAGGGCGATCGATACTTGGGACATGGCCCGCACTGGGGCCGCCGCGACGCCCACTGGGTTGCGCCCGGGCAGCGGCGCCAACGAGGCCGAGGCACTCGCCCAGCTGGTGCGCCCACAGGGGTGGTACTCTACTTCGGCCCTATAAAGTTGAACACACAGGGGTGGTACTCCATTACGAACTTGAAAGTGAAGACACAGCCGAGGCACTCACACGCGCTGAGCACGTTCTCGATGTGCTCGGTGCCGAAGGAACCCATGGTGCCCGTGAAGCGGCCGTCGTCGCCGGCGATCCACACCTGAGGGCCGGCCGGCAAGAAGGACAACGACAAGGCGCGATCGCACACACACGTGCCGGACGCGTATGACCAGACCATGACACCGCTCGGCACGCGCTACCTAGCACGATCACGGCCACTGGGCGGTCATGCCTACCCCCCCCCCCTTACGTGCCTTGTCCAGCGTCTCTGCGGCCCCACGCCTCTCCTCCCTTCCCCGGCTGCTCCCTACCTTGAGGTGCTTGACGCCATAGCTGGCGAACTCGCTGCCGCGGCGGCCGTCGCTGGGCTTGAGCGGGTTCCACACCAGCCCGTACACCATGGGCGGAGTGCCTGGAGGCGGGGCGTGGCGGGGTTGGAGCGGTGAGACAGGGTTGCTGGAGTAGGTCGGGGCTGTTGCAGGAGAAGGCGCGGCGAGGGGTCCACATGGCAGCGCAGCATGAGGTTCGTGCGTTGTTTCTGCAGCGTACACCCAGCATCAGCCGCCCCTACAGAGAGAGAGAGAGAGAGAGAGAGAGAGAGAGAGAGAGAGACCCACAGGGACCCGGGCGGCCCCACCGTTGCAGCCGTTCATGTCCTGCTCGTGGTGCGGCATGCGCAGCTTGTCCTCCTCGGCCTGCGGACACGAAGAGGCAGCAGCACAGGGACAGGGCAGGGCGCATCGCCACAGCGGGACGCGGCGAGCTTGGAGAGGGCCTACCCGCACCTCGGCTGGGGCCCCGCTTGTCCGAGGCACGCCCCGCCCGGCCGCCTGCCCTGCCAGCTGCCCCCCGCTCACCCCCTGCTGCAGGAAGCCCTCCTCCCGCTTCACGGAGCGCATGCTCATGTAGAAGCCGTCGGCATCCGAGGCGCGCACCTGGCGGGGACCAGGCCATGCAGGGCGGGCAGGATGGCTTGTTACCACGATCGCAAGAATCCACGTCGCCATCGAGCCTGGGTGCCCCGCGCACGGTCGCCCTACGCCGCAGCTGCCGTACGTCCCCTCCCCGCACCGCCCCACCTCCGACGCAGCCCGCTATGCCCTCCTCCCCCTATCCCTACACTGCCCCCGTCATCCCTAGACTGCACCCCCCTCTCCCTCCCCGGCTCACCCGCACATCGGGGTGCTCAAAGGGGCTCCACATGGGGCACGGCCCCCTCTCGCTGCCCGGCTGCGGCACCGGCATGTCGCCCAGGTTGCGCCACCAGTCCCACGGCTCCTGGTACACTGGGCCCTTGAGCGCCTCCACCTGCCGGCTGGCGGCCAGGATGGCCTGGGGGTGCGCACACCAGCAGGGATTTAAGGATTGGCGCCTGAGGCCCGACAGGGACGGGCTACAGCACAGCCCCTGCCTATGCTGGCGCAGGTCCCGGGCGGCGCCGACGCAACCTGGCTGCGTGAGCAGGGGCACGGCTTTACAAGCGCACGCGAGACAGGTCCGGCTTTTCGCCGCAGCAGCAGCAGGGCTGTGCGCGCAGGGCAAGGCAGGCCTGGTCGCCCGCGGCAGGGCAAGGCAGGGCGGCAGGGCGGCAGGGCGGCCCCTGCAGCAGCAGCAGCCCCACCTGCACGTCGTCAACGTCGCGCTCCCTGCCTGCGGCCTGCGGGGCGGTGCGGAGGCGCGATCGCACACGGCGCGATTGGTTGCAGGCCACAGGCGGCCGCCCACCCACATGACGGGTCACCGGCTCTGGCCCCCGCGGCGCAGCCCCTCTAGCGCCGGCATCCTCATCCTCATCCTCATCCTCATCCCCATCCCCATCCCCATCCGCAGTAGCAGCAGCAGCAGCAGTCAGCCCCCGCCAACTCACGATCTGCGTCTCCTTCCACTTGTCGCTGTCGAAGGGGAACAGCGACAGGAAGCGGTCGTCCAGGCGCTCGCCCGACTGCTGGATGGGGTAGCCGCCCGGCGTGGCGTAGTACATCTCGCCTGGGGGTGCGCGGGGCAGGAGGTGGGAGAGCGGGGCATGGGAATGGGCGGAAACAAGGGGAAAGCAAGCAGCGACTGCATGGGGGTCACGAGGGCGGGGAACGGCGGGGGCATAATGCCAAGGGCCAAGGAGGCCAGAGGCATGGAGCCAGGGCCGTGAGACAAGGGACGCAACCGCACTTGGCGCACCGGCCCGCTCCCAAGAAAGCCAAGGGCAGGACAAGACAGGACGCGCCAGCGGACACACGTCCAACCAAGGCCCCTCGCTGCAGCTCGCCCGCCTGCCTGCCTGCGGTGCCCCTGAGTGCCTGCGGTGCCCCTGCCTGCCTGCGGTGCCCACCTGTTGCCTGCAGCGGCAGCACCTTCTTCTCCGGCCCCAGGTACCAGCCGGGGATGTAGTGGGCGTTGACGTACTTGTTGGGGTGCGGCAGCCAGCGCCACACGTGGATGCTGTGCTTGTCGTCCGCAGTCACCTGTGCCACCCCGGGTCGAGGCGCCAGGCAGCGGTGGCAGTGGCAGTGTAGGTCAGAGCCGTGCGCCCAGCATCCCGGCCCCCAACCCGCCCCAGAGTCCGGGCTGCGGCCGCCCCAGCGCGGCCACACGCCGGCCACCATGGACCGCAAAGTCCCACGGCCCCACCGCGCCCTGCCTTGCTGGCCCGCCCCTGCCGCTCTGTGCAGCCCCCGGGTCCCTCGAGCCCCATCTGGCCCCTTGCTTGCACCTGCAGCAGCAAGTTCCACCGCGCCCCGACCCCACCCCGCTTCGGGGACACCCTGCATTTCCGGACGCCCCAAGCCCCAGCCCCATCTGGGCCCTCGCTCGTACCGTGAGCAGCAGGTCGCCCCCGCGCCCCTCCAGCATGTCGCCGGAGAAGCACATCGCGATGACGCCGCGCTCGTCGCGCCGGTGGTCCAGCCGCTGCAGCTGCATGCAGTGGTCGGTGTCCCACACGCACGCGTACGGCACCTCCTTGTCGCCCGTGGCCTTCTGCTGGCCCGTGGCCACCCACCTGCGGCGGGGGAAGGCGAACGAGGCGCGAGAGGGACGAGCGGCAGGCGGCACGCGTTGTAGGCGCTCGGCCGCGCGTGAGGGCGCTAGCCGCTGGCACGGGGCTGCAGCTGGCAGGGTTCCGAGGACACGGTCAAGGACGCTGGCACCTCTGGGGAGGGACCAGACCGGCCACCCAACGGGTGGAGCCCCACGCCGGCCCGCTGCCTGCTCCTGGGCGCAGGCTGGCCGCGCCGCCAAGTGCTGCTTGCCAGCTCGCTCCCTGGCTCGGCACCTCACTTGCGGTTGGGGTGCATGGCGAGGCACTGGATGTCGTTGTTGTGGCCGAAGAAGTAGCGCTGGCAGGGTAGCCCCGCGTCGTAGCGCTCCTTGTCAAACACAACGCCCACGCCGCCCGTATAGTACACGAACTCCACACGCTGCGGCCGCGGCAGGGGTGGGTTGAGGGGTACGGCGCAGGGGTAAGCGGGCAGGGGCACGTGCATGGGAAAGCACCGATAGCGGATGAGCACGTGGGGAGGGCGGGAACGTCGCCGAAGTGTCGAGACGCAAGACGGCTGCGGCTGCTGCGCTGTGCACCGGGCGGAACAGGGGGCGCTGGCGCCGCCGCGCACCTTGAGCGACTCGGGCCCGCCCTTGCAGCCCTCGTTGGCCTTCTTCACCGCCGACGCCAGGTGTGAGCTGAGGTCCTTGCCTGGCGTGCCGCCAGGCGCGGAGGACAGAACACCAACGGTCACGGCAGGGGCTTCGGATGGAACACACACGGCCGGGCGACGCCGCCCCACGGGCGGTGTCTGCGTTAGGCTATGGGCTCAGCATGTCGGCACGCGATGTGGCCCCGGCATCCCCCAAGGCGCTCCTACAGCGCTACTGCGCTGCTGCCACCGCAACCCCCGCCGGCATGCGACGCACCCGTGTTGTGGGTGTAGAAGATGTTGGACTGCAGCGTGTACTCCAGCATGCCCGCGTAGCCGTACACGTGCTCCAGCCACATGTGCGCCTGTACGGCAGCAGCACGTCCAGGGGCACGTACGGCATGGGCGTACGCGTGGCTGCGGTCCGGCACGCTGGCGTCGTGGCGATGCGAACGGAGTGCCCCAGTGCTGGCACCCCGGGGCCGCGCCCACCTTTGGCGGCTTGAAGGAGCGGCGGCCCATCTGCGCCGAGAACTCGCCCGGCGGGAACACGCCCGTCTTGCACTGCGGGGCGGCAGGCGGGCAGGCAGTGCGAGCGAGGCACGGCAGCGACCAGTTACCAAGGCGGTCCCGTACCGGCGGCGCATGCCTCCCACTCCCACCGCCTGCGGATGCCCCACAACCCTTCCGTCTGTCCCCGTGCCGCCTCCTCCGCCCCTGTGCGTGCCCCCTCCTCTCACGTAGCGGTAGTCAATCTTGGCGTTGCCCAGGCACATGGCGATGTCCAACTCATCCTCCAGGCCGTTCTTGCCGCGCTCCGACTTGTTGAGCACCACCTCATGACCCAGAAGCCTGGCGGGGGGCGGAGGGGTGTTACGATCAACACCAGGTACGACTAGCGGAAGGCAAGACGGGGGCCAGCAAGCGACCGGGGGGGGGACAGGTGTTACGGCCAACAGTGGGTGCGGCTAGCGGAAGGAAAGGGAGGGCACAGCAGCCTGGTTAGGCGGGGAGGCACATGTAGGGAGAGGGGAGGCACGGACACGGGCGGGGTTCGGCAGGCCGCGGCGCACAGCTTGAGCTGAGCGGCAATGGGAGGTAGGGCTCAGCCGCCTGCCCCAGCTGCTGCTGCTGCGGATAAAGGGTGCGGCCCCGGCCCGCCTCACCGCGCGGGCGTCTCGCACAGCGCGTTGATGTACACCACGTACGGCAGCAGGCCGTCCTTGTCGAAGCCGTACTTTACGAACAGCGCCGCAGCCATGTTGCGGTCCAGCAGGAACACGCGCATGGGCTTGAGCACCTGGCGGCCGGCAGGGCGGTCGAGGAGCGAGCGCCCCGGCAGGGCCACGTCAGCTCAGAGCCCAGCAAGGCGCTCGCAGGCACCTTCTCGTATGCCGGCGCTCGCAGGCACCTTCTCGTATGCCAAGGTGTCCCCAGCAGCTGCGCGAGGCTCTCCCATCGAGCGCAGACCGCACCTGCTCGTGCTTGAGCTTGCCCTTGGCGTCCTTGCCCTTGACCCACACGTCGCCGTACTCCATCAGCCGCAGGATGTTCTGCCACACCTGCAAGGCGCCAAGCACAGGTCCAGGGACCAGCATTTACCCCAGGCGCCGCGACTATCGCTGTCGCCACACCGCCCCGCGCCTGGTTGGCGCCAACCGGGCAACATGCCGGCCATGGCCGTCAGCCTCGGCGCTGCCGGCCCCCCGGCACCCCTAGCCACCCTCATCCCGTGCCCCTGCCCCGCCCCTTCAACTCCCAGCAGCCCTCGGACCAGACCGCGCCCCTTCCCCTCCGCGCCGCTGCTCGCCTGCAGGAACTGCGCAATGGACACGGCGCCGGTCTTCTGCGGGTCTACCCGCCAGAAGGCCTGGCGCAGGATGTCCTTCTCCAGCGCCGCGGGCGCGCGCGCAGCGTTGCACTGCCGCTCCGACAGGAACTTGAGGTGCCGCCGCATCATGTACTCCAGCTGCAGCGTGGGGTGGGGACAAGCAACGGAAAGGGAGCGAGGAGGCAGGCGAGTGGCCAACATGCCGCGATTGCTGCGGCAGCAAGGGACAGGCAGAGGAGGCACGGGCCCGTGCGTGGCATAGAAGCTCGCTTGACGTGCAGAAGCCACGACGCCGGACGCAGCCCTCGATGCGCTCTATGCACTCAAGGGGGCCTTCCAGCCGCTCCAGGCCCCCAGGCACCGCACCTCCTGCGTGGCCAGGCGCATGAGCATGTCGCGCTGCGCGGGCCCGCCGTCCCAGTCGCGAGCGTCAAACTTAGGCGGCGGGATGCGGCTGCGGTTTTCCGCCTCCGCCACCAGCGTGTCGCGGTTCAGGATGGCCTGCGCAGGGCAGGCAAGGGCCGACGGCGAGTGGCTCCACGAGGGCTTGAACTGCGGCCGCTGCGCTGCGGCCGCCGGCGTCGAGGCAGAGCCGGAGCGGCAGTTGCCTCTGTACCGTGGCCTCCGTCGCCGGCTGCTCAACCTTGCTTGCGCGGTGCAGCCCAGCCCTGCTGCCCCTACCCGGCGCCTGTCCCCCCTTCCGGCCCGCTGCCGCGCACCAGCGGCCAGGGCATCCAGCCCTTGATGGAGGTGCTCTGCTCCTTGTCTAGGCAGTGGTAGAGAGCGTGGATGCGCTGGTAGGGCGTCAGCCTGGGGCAGGCAGGCAGGCAAGCGGCCAGCGGTGGCGCCAGGCAGCAGCAACAGGCAACCGCTGCGTCTCGGGGCGCCGGGCCAGGCGGGTAACGGCTGGGCGGGGCCCGGCGACAACTAGGCCTGTGCGCTCGGGGCCCGCATCACCCAGGGCTGTCTTGCTGCCCCAAGCTGACACCGCTCAGCTCGTGCACCAGCCACGGCCAGCCCCCACGGCGACGGCCCCATCCAGTGCGTCTCTTCGTCCCCGCCGCACCTGTTGAGAAGGTACTCGCGGTCCGCGTCGCTGAGCGGCTGCGCGGCTGAGGTGCCCGGCGGCAGCGGCTTGAGCTCCGACAGCGAGGCAAAGTGCACCTTGCCCGTCTCCAGCGACCTGGGGCAGAGAGGACGGCAGCGCGTGGGCGCCGGGCATTGCAGCCTGTAAGCCACCCAAGCTAGGCCCATGGCAGCGAGCGCAGCACCCCATTCGCCAGCCTCCCATCCACCGGTGCTGCTGTGTTTGCATTGCGAGGCCCATTGCGAGGCCCATTGGCCGGGCGCGCGGCCCCTCCGTTTGCGCCCCCGGACGCCAACGAGCACCCGCCATGCGCCACGCGCGCGCCTTTCGCGCTCCTACCACGCCCGGAACGCCCCTTCCCACAGGACCCCACATCCAGCCGCGCCGGGTCGCGTCACCCCTGTCGCGCCCGGCCCCCAGCCGCCGCTCACTTGCGCAGCGCCGCCTGCTGCATGGTGGCGGGCCCCAGCGCGCCCGCCATGGCGTCGCCGCCCTTGTCCAGCGGCGCGGGCTGCGCCAGGCGGTAGAAGTTGGCGGCGCCCGCGGCCAGGCGCTCGTCGTTGAAGGGCTGCCCGTGCGTGCGCACCGACCAGAAGGCCGGCAGGTCGCGCTGCTTGGCGCGCAGCGTCTCCTGAGGCCGGGCGGCGCAGCGGCGGGCGGGGCGGGGGAGGGGCGGGGGCGGAGCGGTTGCCCCGCGGTGCTTCGTTGGCCACAGGGGCCTCCAGCAGGAGCGAGCAGGGCTGCCTAGGCGCGACTCGCCCCGGCCCGCCTGTGCGTGCTGTGGTGGCTGCTGGGGCGTATGTGACCTGCGCCGGATTGACTGCGGCCGCACGGGCTGGCGGCCGCACTGGCGCCCTACCTTGTCCTCGCGCCCCCACAGGCCCGCCTCCTTGAGCTGCCGGTTCTCCTCCACGCGTGTCTGCGGGGCAGCAAGGAGCCAACCGGCAGGGCCGGGGGCGGTTCTGCGTCGCCAGGTGAGTGAGGGCTGGTGTCCCAAGCTGGCTGCGGGCACGAGTGACGCGCAGCGCCTGCCGGGGACAACAGCGCAAGCGCCGCCCGCTGCGCCGCGCCATCTGCCCCAGCCTGGCGGGCTGCCCCTGCTTTTATGACACAAGCAGCCCAGCGAGAGACATCAGACTGCGCAGCACCCTTGTAAACCTAGACAGTAGTCATTGTCAGAGGGTTATGTGTGGCGGCGCAGTGCGCCGCTGCGCCTGCTGCTGGGCCTCGTGGTAGCGCGCGCCCGATCGCGCCGTGGAGGCGGCCTCACCCGCGCGGCGAGTGTCTTGCTGTCCGTGGGCCGCTCGCGAGGGGCGCTGAGGGGCCTGCCACGTGTGGCACCATAGCCTCCGCCCCCTAGCACGGCCGCCATGCCACCTGTCAGCGCGGCGCCGGTGGCGCGGGCCCCACGAGGCCCGCCCCGGGTCGCGCTGGCCGGGCGGTCCAGCAGGCCGGCTCCGCCTGTGCGGCCGAAGCCTGAAGGCGGCGCACGGGCAGACTGTGTTTCGACTGGGCTTGTGGAGCAGTGCGGCGATTTTCGAGGAGGCAGGGTCTGTGGGCTAGGTCGGTGCAAGTGGCACCGGGGCATGCCGGCCAGGGGTATGGCATGCTGACCCAGAAGCTCAGCGGGGACAGACGTACCTCCTCCGCCCACGCCCTGCGTCCGTCCAAGAGCCAAGGACCTAGTGGCTGCGAGGTTATCATTGCGCCCCCGGCTGCCTCCCAAGCTCTCCGCCATGTCGCGAGTCTGGGTGTTCGAGGGGACAAAAGCCCACGGCCAGTACTTCACTTAGTCCATTTCTATTATATACAATGCGGTGGTTACAGCGACCAGCGTCCGTTGGGTCTCTGTGCAAGGGGACGCGGGGACTGCAACCCTGACGACGTGCAGCCTGTTTCCTAAGAGTTAGTGAGCTGATATCCAAGCAAGTTAAGCTAATCAGGAAGGACCTATTTGCTGGAGTTTGCTGCATGGGTCGACTGCCGTGTTGACCGCCGAAGTGCGCGCCGCTCCAGCGCCGAGAAGCACTGGTAGTAGACAGTGGAATAATGTACATCCAGCGACAGACAAGCTCACTCAAGGCCATACTCCTGCCAAACCGTCGCGAAACGTCGCGCATCACACCCTTATGGAACGCCCGCAGCGCAAGCGGCGACGGCTACGACGTAAGCTTCCTTATGATCGTCCGGTGACTGCTCTTGTGTCGGTCGTCTGGCCAGTAGCAATTATCGCTGCGCAACGCCTTGCGAAGCGCCGCCGCACCGGCGCAAGTGCGATGAAGCTTGAGCCAGAGAACGTCGCAGCAGGCGAGGCTGAGCGCTCACGCAGCCGGCCTGCAAGCCCCTCCTCCGGCGGGGAGCCTGCACGGCCGGCCTCGCCGCCGCCGGCCACCGCTCCCCGCCGACGCCGAGCGGACTCATCCAGCACGCCGTCGCCGCTGGGCTCGGGCACCGGGGCCACATCCATCGCCACAGATGCCGGCCACTGCAGCCAGGAGGCGGCAGCCACGGTACCGGAGCCCAGCGGCGCCCCGTCGGCGCTGCGTGTTGCCGCGGCGGGCACGCCGCTCCTCGACGCCCTAAGGGCTCGCCGCCCTGCACCTCGGCCGGACGACATCGTCGCTTCCACGCCGGTGTGTGTTCCTCTCGCCCAGGCGGCCTTCACTGCCCAATCCAGCTGCTGCGTTGCCCCATGACATCACCACGCGTCAGGCAGCCCGGGTACTAAGGCCCCCCCCCACCGGGCCTCTCTCAGCGCCAGGCGTGACGCCATCATAGCATATCCCTACCCCATAACCCACGCCCACGCTTCACCATGAACAACCGCCTCCACCCGCCCTCAACCCCGAACGAACCCCAACGCCAGGTGGGCCCCGCCACCAACCTCTTCGAGCTGGCGCACCGCCATCTGCAGCGCCTGCTGTGCGGCGGCGAGTGGCTTAACGATGAGGTCGTCAACTTCGCCATGCTGCTGCTGCAGGTGGGCGGCTGCAGCGCGTGGAGCTGGGTGCGTAGGGGTGTGGCGTTGGTGTGGCTGGGCTAAGCTGGCTCGGCAGCGGGGAGTGCCATGCATCCGTGGACCGGCTGACCTCGGCCCGGCCCGGGCCCTGCATCGCAGAAGCGCAACGATGCCGCGCACGCAGCCGCACCGGCTTGGCCGGCAGCCTCGTGTGGCACTGGCAGCGGCGGTGGAGGTGGCAGCGGGCCGGACCCCGCAGCGCGCGACGCTGCGACGGAGGCAGCCGGCGAGCCGGTTGCAACGACCGGCAGGCGCAGCGCGCGCAGCCAGCCAGCGCAGCAGCCCGGCCCATCCGGGAGCGCCCCTGACGCCGCGCCTGCACAGCCCAGCGTAAAGGCCAGCATCCCCAATGAGCTCAAAGCCGCGCCAGGGCGCCAGGACAGGCTCGGCGGCGTTGGCAGCCCGGCCAATCAGGCGTCAACGCCTTTGCCGCCCGCCTCAACCGGCTCGCCGCCCGCCTCCCCCCCGCGCCGCACAACGCTACCTCCGCCGCAGCCTGCCTGCGCTGCCGCGGCAGACACCACGCTGCCACCCAAGGCCTACGCCTTCAACAGCTTCCTGTGGACGCAGCTCACGGCTAACGGCAGCCGGCGCGCCTTCAACTACGGCGCGGTGCAGCGCTGGACGCGGCCCGCCCGCACGCGCACGTCCGACTGCGTGGTGGGTCGGGAGCTGCTGCTGGTGCCCATCAACCACGGCAACACGCACTGGTGGGGCCTGGGCTGGTGCGGTGCCCCAGCCGGTGACCACGGGCTGGCCCGCTGGGGGGGAATTGGGCTGGGGGCCGGGCTGGCTGGCTGGCGGGGGACAAGAACCGGGCGCCTTAACCGGAGCGGGTAGGAGGGCATTGTGGCAGGATGCGCTTGGTGGTGGCGGGCGCCGAGCGCCTAGGGCCCGAGCTTCTGTGTGGCTGCGATGGCGGGCGGGCGCAGCCATGGATAGCGGGGTGCAGCTGGTCAGAGGGCGGAGGCCCTACGCCCTCCAAGGCGCCATTGAGGAGCGCGCCTGAACGCTGCCGCCGGCCCGGCCCGCCCTGCCGTAATGCTTCCTCCCCGCCGTCCCTGGCCCCTGCCGCCACATACTTATACTTATGTCTGAACACACCCTTGACTCCCCAGGTGCCTTGCCGCCATGTGGCCGCGGCGGCGCCTGCTGCAGTACCTGGACTCCATGGGCGGTAGCGACGGCACCGCGGCCTGGGTGCTGGGCACACTACTGCGCTGGCTGCTGGCGGACGCAGCCGACAAGGGCGCCGACCTGAGCCCGCGGCCGGCCGGGGCCGGGGCGGAGCCGGGCGAGGAGGAAGCTGGAGAGAAACAGCCGCGGGGACGGGGCGGGAGGGCCAGCGTCAAGGAGGCAGCGCGGGGCGTGATGGTGAAGGAGGTGGTGGAGGAGGGCGAGCCGGCGCGCGGCGGCGGCGCATGGCGGCTGGAGCGGCTGACGGGGCTGCCGCGGCAGGTAGGGCACCCGGCCAGGGCTGCGCGGGGGGGGCCAGCACCAGCATCGGGGTGTTGTCGGGGCTCCTTCCTGACGCGGCTTGGGCAACAAGGCCGGGGTCGAAATGACGTACGTCTCATCACCCGCCTCCTCGCATGCGCCGCAGACCGACGGCTCCGCCTGCGGCGTGTTCGCCTGCGCCTACGCGGAGCTGCTGGCGGCAGGGGTGCCGCCGAGCCGCTTCGCCTTCTCGCAGGTACGCACAGTTATCGGTACCGTACCCCGCGCCCCTGCTGCGCTGGCTGCACTGCCGCCCTTGCTCCCGGTCGCAGTCCTGTGGCAGAGATCGCTGCATGCCGAGCCACCCAGCGCCGTGCCGCGACCGTCCTCACGACCGTGGTGCCGTTGCGCCTCCTGGCCCCTGCAGGCGGACATCCAGGGCATCCACCGTGGCATGGCCGAGCAGATCCTCAAAGCCCAGCTCTGAGGGGTCCTGCTGTAGCCGGTCGGGGGCGACGGAAGGGTGGAGCCGGCGCGGCCGGGGCAGGGCGCGGCCGTCGCGGAGCGTGCGCCAGCAGAGTGAGGCCCGGAGTTGCTGGGCCGGGTCGGTGGACGCAGAGATGGCACGTGGGTGCAGGACGGTTGCAGCGAGGCTAACCTAGGCGAGGTAGCTGGGGAAAGCAGTGCGGAGTGAAGCTTTTGTCGCAGTCGCTCTTGCGTGCGCGCTTTATGCATGAATACGGGCTTGCGGAAGTGCGCAGGAGGCCTCCTGCGAGGACGAGCACAACGCTCAGACGACGAAACTCGAAGGCGCGCGTGCTAGGCTACAGGCGCTGGTGAGCTCCGGTATGTTGCAGGTAGATGTGTCGCGCGTGATCCAACTAGGGTGCAGTATGCGGAGACGAGTCACCGTGTGACACAGGACCTTCGAGCACTTCAAGTGAAGCCGGTTGGCGTACTGGGGCCGGCCTAGGTAGATTTCCGTTGCCCGCCAGGCACAGCGCCACACGTACGCGTCAACCTGACGTCCTCTGCCGTGTTGGCAGTGCGGCTTACTGCCACAGGTCGCCCGCATTGACGAGGGGCGGCCTGGGTGCTCGTCCGAAGGCGTCGAATCGCGAAGCGGGGCCCACGTGCACTTGGCACACACCCTGTGTCTGTGTAACCGGACATGGCCCTAGCTTGCTCTTCATTAAGCGATGAAACAAATGGCGTGTCGACGGAGCTCAGGACCTGGACGGGCCGCGGGCTTTTGCCGCCCGCGGAGGGGGGCAAAGGTTTTGCAGGTGCAGCATTTAAAGAATGCACGTTAACGCTCAGTAGTGTAGAGCTGCAGTGCCGCGGCTCAGAATCGACGCGCGGCCTTTCGAGTTTGGATTTACACGATCACTTCCTGCTTCCTGCTGCGACGCCAACAAAAACTAGCGTGTTATTCAAGAAACGCTGCTGCAGTGGGCTTCGAAAAGTGTCAGAACCGAATAAACCACCACACATCCACGTGCGGGGTGCATGTGCTTCTGTTGTTCAACCCCCGACGAAGGACAGATGTGTGTCGCTGTTCGCTATTGACACCACGTATCGGCGAAGCGTAGGGTGGCAACGAAGCCGCATCCAATTACATTCCGCCGACACTAATACATTCATTACAGCGCTAGCACTGCGTCTTCATCACTGCTCTGTTGCGTCCATAGGTCATAGGTATTATCAGCAGCTCTTACTCACTCAGCGCCGGCCCTTACGGAACGGCGTCCCGGGGGTAAGGCCGCTTGACCTTTGGTCTCCAGCGCCTCGAGTCAGATTCTCCGATTCTTCGCACTGATAAGACAATACTTCTCGCCGCGGCTAATTGCGCAGGCGATTGACATAAGCCCTAGCGCCTGGGAGCTCGGCGGCTTTCTGTTTCAATGGACAACGCGGACGCGCTTGCTGTGTTTTTTGGAGCACAAGAGCTCGAGTCGAGCGGTCTTGCAATGGACGGCGACACCTGGGGCGACGATGGCGGCATCCGGCACGCCACAGCAACAGGCATTGCGTGTGCATCGGAGCTCGACGCATCGTATACGCAGTGCCACCTCGCTGGCCTTGTAGTAAAACAGGAGGCGGTGGACGTGTCGGTGACCGGCGATGCATGTCTCGCCTACCAGTATCCGCCAGCGGCGTGCAATGCGTCATACACTGCGTATGATGCCGACATGTATGACTCGCCTTACGAGGAGGCCACGCCAAGGGGTTCAAAGAAGGCCAAGGCCCCCGTCGTGAGTCATGTTAAGCGCTTCCAGCTTCGACCGGTGCTTATATTGCATTCATGTACAGCGGCTGCATCACTCTGCTACTTACTGATGACCGTCTGCCTAGCCGACATGGTGCATGTTCATGTAAACCTGCTCGCACAGGCGCACTCGACCATCGAGAAGCACCGACGTGACAGGTGCGAGTCTGCGGTAATCACTGCTCAGAATACACCGGGCGCCGTGACGGCCCTGTTTACATTGAAACCAAGGGTTTTGATAAACGTGTACTTTGAAACTGGGGTGCCGTAACTGCTGTTAACATTGCGTCCCTCGCGCCGAACGAGGGCAGCCGCACACAAAACAACACTCGTTCCACTTTACTCTTGCTGCTGCCCACTGCAGAATCAACTTGCTTATCGAGCAGCTCGGGCGTCTGGTGCCGCCAGTTCCGGAACGCCCCGGCGGCGCCGAGTACGCCTGCGGTAAGCGCGCCCCTGAGGCCACCCACTCCCGCTCCACCTCCTGCTCCCGCGCATCGCCGCTTTCCTCTGCTGCCTCATGCGCTCCTTCGCTGCCGGCCCCTAACTGACACCGCAGGCGCCAAGCGGCCAAAGCACGCCATCCTCGCCGACACCGTGCACCGCTACAAGTCACTCATTTCGGAAAACCTGCACCTGCGGCGGCGCCTCGCCGACGCTGGCATACCGGCGGTGCCGCCGCCAGGGCCGGGCCGCAAAGTCCCCGCCTCCTCAGCGGCGGGCTCTGCGGGCAGAGCCCTGCCGCTGGACCGCTCCGCAAGCCACACGCCCATCACCTCGCCCGCGCCCACGCCCGCCGCCGCCGGCAGCTGCAGCGCGCCCTGCGGCGGCGACGCCGCCCTAGAGCTCGCCACCATCAGCCGCCAGCCATCGGCTGGCGCAGCGCCGGCGGCGCCGGCCGGCCTAATGCAGTCCGCTGTTGCCACGGGCTCCAGCTCGCCGACCGCCAGCGCCGCCGCCGCCAGCGCCGCCGCCGCCGCCTTCGCGGCGCTGCTTGCGGCACAGGCGCAGGTTGCGGCACAGGCTGCCACTGGCAGCGCCCCGGCGCCGAAGCCCAACAACACGTCCGTCGCCGCGCTCAATCTGCCGTTGTACAAGGCTGCCGCCGCTGCGGCCGCCGCCGCCGCGGCCGCCAGCAACAGCCTGCCGGGCTTCGTCCCGCTGCCGACGGCATCGGCTCCGACGTCCATGCCGCTCGACGGCTCGCTCGCCGCCGCCGCCGCCAGCCCCCTCGGCGCACTGGACGCGGACGCCGCGTCGCTGTCGCAGCTCCAGTCCTGCTGCAGCGGCGTACCGTGCTTTGGCGGCGGCGCCGCCGCCACCGCCGACGGCTGCAGCGGCAACGGTAGCACGATGGTCACAGACGATGACGTCGCCGCCGCCTTCGCCGACGGCGCCTTTTTCGCCGCCGACGCTCAGGAGGGCCTCGTCACTCTCTCAGGGATGCTAGACAACCTGCCGGACACCTTCATCGCCGGCAACCTCGCGCCCGCCGCTGCCGCCAGCAGCCCCTGCCTCGCCGCGCTGGCGGCGGCGACTGCCGCCGCCGGAGCCGGCGCCATCGTCGCCGCGGCGTCGCCCTCGTCGTCGGCGCCGCCGTCGCCCTGCCTACCGCCGTCCTCGCCGGAGCCGGCGCCTGGGCACCCCTCGTGGCTGGTGCGCGTGGTGTGCTCGCCGCGCGGCGACCTCGTCGCACTCGCCTGCAGGTGAGCGGCGCCGTGCTGACCGCCGCGTGAGGTCAGGCAGGGGATGCGCGCCAAGCTTGGCGGCATGCAGCACGGGGTACGGCCCAAGCAGCTGCCTGCCCTGCTGTCGACGCGCCGCTCTGCCTCCGCGCGATCCCGGGGTTTGGAAGCCCAAACCCCAACAACGTCCGCTCCCATGTCCACACCTGCAGCGCGCTTGCCGAGTGCAACGTGGCCATGTTCACGGTCAACGTGTCCCCAGCGCCCGACGGCCGCCGCATGGCCCTCGAGGTGGGCGTCAGCTGCGCCGCCGAGGCGGTTCCGCGAATCCACGACGCCATCCAGACCGCGCTGCAGCGCGCGCCGCCGGTGGCGACCGTCAGCGGCACGGCCGCGGAGCAGGCGGAGGCGGCGGAGGCCGGGCGCGGCCGCAAGCGGGCGCGTGTGTGAGGGCAAGGAAGGGGCTGGGAAGGGGCTGGGAAGGGGGTGGGAAGCAATGGGACGGCATGGGAAGGGCAGATAGGGCCCGTGTAGTGCGGTGATGCGAGAGAGAGGGCGGCAGCGCGTTGGGGCGTTACATTGATGCGGCCAAGGACGCTTTGATACTGGCAAGCTGAAATGAGGTGAGGGGCTTCAAGGGCGATGAACGGTGGAGGATTCTGGCAAGATGATTGGTGAAACGACTAAGCGGGCAGGGCAGGTGGCGTGCGTGGCGGCAATTGCCTCCGCGGTAGGGCTTGCGTCGGTTTGCGTTGCTTGGGCGTCCGGGAATGTTGCTTGTCGTGTTCATGTGTGCTTGACTGGTCGCTGCGTGGCAAGGCGTCGCACGGTGTGTTGTGTGCTGTCGCCTGCCCAGCGGGCTCGGAACCCACTCCCTTGTTTGATGCACGTGTTCACTTATCAGACTCGTGTGTGCGTGTTGATGCTGTGCGATGCAGTGGCGTTCGCGTTGTGTGACCGCGGGCGGGCGCCCGATATGGGCTGCCTTCATCGTAACCGCCGGCCGGGTTGGAGCATGGGGCCGGCGCCGATCCCTAGCGCTGCTGTTTGTGCGGGCATTGCCTGCTGGCCCCGCGCGCGTAAGCGCCTTTGTGCGCATGTTTCGTCGGATGCAGGGAGGCTGGGCAGGGCGATTCCCCTTTCCGGCTGTAGGTTCGCTATCGGGCGTGGCTCGTTGGCGAGCGTGCAACCACCAGCGGCGGCCTGCTACGCCTGCCGGTCAGGGCCACACGCCCCTCTGCGAAGGTGTTTGTCGGCTGCACGCAAGCGTCTCGGCACGCGTGGCGCATCTTTAGCGCGATGCATGGCCGGTGGCGACTGGCTATTGCCTGGGCGCCCACGGTGTCGTGCGCTGAGGTGCGTAGCCGCCCGCTTGCCTTACGGGCTAGCTACCGTAGCTACCGTTAGCTACCCAGCACGTGCACCGGACGTGCGAAGACGGACGTGGGGAAGCGGTGTGTTCATTGCACGGGCTGGCGCCTCACTGCGCCCCGCCCGCTCCCTCTGCAAGTTTCCGCGGTGTGATTGTGTTCGCCGGAGAGCGTCGTTTGGCTTGCTGCGGCGTGGGTAAGACATGGAATGGTATGAGCTAGCGTGATATTATATTAAGCGCGGCGCCTCGGCACAGTTGGGGCCATGGGCTGGTATGCCTGGAAGCGCGTGGCTCCATCGGGTCTGGAGAGCGGCTCGGCCGGCTGGCCCGTGGCCTCACCTCTCCGAGGCGCCGCGCGCTGTAGGTGAGCAAGCATAGCTTGTGCTCCTCAAAGCATACCATGCATGTATGGGGGCGCGTCAGGGTGCCTCAACAGGCGCGCACCGATTGCGGCCAGGGCGCCCCCGCACGGCGTTCTTCCACGAGTGTCGGGGCATCAATCTGTGCTGGGGCGAGATGCCCTGGCTGCTGCCATATTAAAAAAGCGCATGCAACTCCTTTTGTTAGGAGCCCACATGGAAGGGGCATAGTCTCCGGGCGCTGCTTGACTTGGCGTCAACATTGACCTGTAACAGTAATTTGTGCGTGTCCCATGGTTCATGGTTTGTGCGTGCGGCCGCAAAACAACATGCGTGCACCGTGCACCGGCGCCCGTGAAGCACCTTCAGGTACTGCGCCCGTGAAGCACCTTCAGGTACTAACCAATCTCTCGCGCCATCGCCCGCGCACCGCGTGAGGGCTGGCTGCTGTTCCGCGCTGCCACCTGCTTACCAAAAAGTAGCTTGATAGCAGCTGCCGACGCCGAGTCCCCACGCCATCCTCAGCTGCCCTACATGGCGGCGTCTTGGGCCCCTGGCTGATTTATCGCACCGGGGCGAACAGGCCGCGTGCGCAAAGGCCCTATGGTTCGTGCCACGAGAGTCTCCCTTTGCGACGGCCCCCGGAGGTAGGGACCGATCGGATAAACACATAACTTTGCAAATGACCACCGATACCTGGTAGACCGCAGCCTCGGCGACGTTCTTCGGCAGGCATGAGCACGAATGTGCCGCCCGCGAGCCCTGGCGCTCGCAGCGACTCCGCTTCATCAGCATCTGGGTCAGGACAACATGATGTTTGGGTGGAGCTGTTTGGCGTCGTGCAGCACATGGCCGAGACCATGGGGCTTGCTCTGCAAGCGTTGACTCCAAGCGATGACAAGGTAACTCTCTTGGAGCTTACTGCTAATGACGCCGTGCTCGCCAGGCACTGTTATCACTGACGGCCGCGTTGACTACAGGCGGTGTCTGCGACAACCAAGAAGCGGCTAGCCATCCGCTCAGTCCAGGCGCTGAAGCAAGGCCAAGTCAGCGTGCAGGTGCGGAGTAGGCCTGGCTTGCAGTCGACATCTTGCTGCCTCAACCCACTCGTGTCCTCCCCGGCTACCCCAGACTCTTCTCGAGCACCTCAAGGCGCTGCAAGCCGCGTCTCAGACATGGCAGCGGTCGATTATGTATGCCTCCAAAAGGTGAACATGCTGCCAGTCCCCCAGTCCCTGGCGTTGCGCGCATAAAACACGGCCCTGCGACGCCTCGCCCCATGCGATGCCTTCAAACACGCCCTCCACAGCCACCAGGAGCTCATGGAGCAGGTGGAGACAGCCACGCAGGAGCTACACGCAACTAGCGAGCGCCTGCGCTCGGTGGAGGCTCAGCGCATAGCGGCCGTGCGGGAGATCGAAGGGCTGCGAAGCCAAAACGTGCAGCTGGAGACGCAATGCAGGGAGCTGCAGCTGGGGCTCAAGGCCAGGTGCGCTCACAGCCCGCCCAGGTCCTTCTGTACGACCCGACAGCTGCTCCCATGTCGCTCACACCCGCTGCTCACCTCGAGAGTGCCGCGGCATGATCGTGCGACTGGGGGTTGTAACGTTCACCAGCGGTGCACTGCTTCCTGCCTAGGGAGGAGGAGCTGGATGCGGCGCAGTTTGCCGCCGACGAGGCGCAGTCCCACGCTGCCAACGCGCAGCAGAGCCTGGAGCGCCTGCAGCAAGCAGCTTCGCGGGCGGAGGAGCGCGCGCAGACGTCCATGGCGGGCGTGGAGGAGGCGCGCGCTGAGGCAGCCAAGGCCCAGGGCCAGGCGGAGCGGCACCAGCAGGCAAGTGCATACCGTCGCGCTCTCCCTCCCGTGCCCCCCATTGCCTGGCAAGGCTGCTGCGTTCTCCCAGCATCAATCACCAGGGCGCTGCGGTATCGTAGCTAGGGCGCCGACCCACATTCCTTGCTCTTCCCTCCGCCATCCGACCCACATGCCTGCGGGGGCGCACACCGCCAGATCCACATCGCGACCGTTCCTGCCGACCCATCGTATGTCACCCGCCTTGCAGGTGGTGGCCAAGCTGACCGCCGACAACCTCATGTTCCTCATGCAACTCAAGAAGGCGGAGGCGGACCTGGCGGCGGCCAACCAGGAGCGCGCGCAGCTGCGGCTGGCGGCCGAGCAGCAGCGCGGGCCCTGGTTCGACCAGGTGCGCTGCAACGTGGGCCTCGCCTGCGGTCATGGCAGCTGCCCGATGTGGCCGGCGGCGGTCATGCGGCCCGGGGGGACTCAGGACGGAGCGCCGGGGTGCAATGGGCAGTCCTGGTCTGGCTGAGGAAGCCTGCGTTTGTGCCGTACTGCTGCCCACGTCTCAGGTGCGCGCCGGCGTGGAGGAGCGAGTGCGGCATGCGATGCAGAAGAGCCAGGAGCTGGAGGCGCGTATCGAGCGGCGTGAGGCGGAGCACGCGCGGCAGCTCGAGGCAAGCGCTGCGCTGGGGTGTGAAGGGGTTGCGATCACGTCTTAGGGTACGATCACGCCTTCTCGTGATCGTGCAGAAGCTGCTACCCGTGTGATGCCCAGTCCGTCTGTGGCAAATGCACCGACCATGCTGCCCCGCCTTGCAACCCGCTTACAGGCCCTGGAGGCGCAGCGCTCGGAGCTGGACCAGCAGCTGGCGGAGGCACGCCACGTGGCCGCGGACCTGCAAGCGCGGCTGGACGCCACCACTGACGCACAGCAGCGGTGAGCAGTGCCCCCTTCCGACGTGCAGCTTCTGCGCATGCCAAGTGTGGTGCAATTGGACGCAGTCTCCATTCTCGCCAGCCGGTCTTCGACGGCCTACCCTTTGGGATGCACCGGGTTCGACGCGCCCAGACCTGTGGTTCTGCTCCGCAGGGCCGACGGCCGCTGCGCCGCCGCCGAGGCGGCAGCAAGCGAGCTGCGCCAGCGGCTTGAGGACTTGGCGGCGGAGAACCGCGTGTTGCAGGAGTCGGTGCGGACGATGCGCCAGGAGTGTACGGAGCGCTGGGTGAGCAGGCGACGCTGCGCGGGCTAGCAGCTACCCCACCCCAGCCGACTAGGTTGTTATCACTCGTTCTCCATGAAGCAATGTCCGTTGCTGTGAATCGCGCGCATGAATAAATCCGCTGCTGCGTGTGCGCAGGTTACCGAGCAGGCTGCGCTTGGGCGCGTCGGCGGGCTGGAGGAGCGCATCACCGGTCTGGAGGCGGCGCTGGCGCAGCAGGCGGCGCAGGCGGGCGAGCTGCGGCGGGATCTCGAGGTGCAGCTGGGCGTCAACCGGCAGCTCATGTCGCGCAAGGAGGACGTGGAGTGGCAACTCATGGCGGCAACGGCCAAAGTACGTATCACGCAGCGAATCGCGAGTGCACGCATGAGTGTGGCCCTGCATGTTACCGCAAGACGACCCGGTATGCTTCTTGTTAGTGTAGTTCCGTGGTGTTGCGCCTCCACACAGAAACATATGTCGCACCGGTTTCAACATTTTGCAAAACTGAAACCGATCTTCGCGAAGCCCTGAGCTGCAGCCTGACGATGCTGGCAAGCGATCCGAGCAGCCGCCTTCACCAGCGATCCGAGCAGCCGCCTTCACCAGCGATCCGAGCAGCCGCCTTCACCATACATCAACACGATTCGAGCAGCCGGCTTAACCATACGTCAAACGCATATGCCCAAGGCCGAAGAAAACGACCTAATCGCCTGGTTACCCTCCCTATCGCCCTCCATTGCGCAGCTGAACGGCGGTGCGGCAGAGGGCCCCGTTCCGCTCAACCTGCGCGTCTCGGGACTACTGCAAGTGGGCGGAGCGGATAAGCGGGCATCCGAGGCTGGGCCTGCCCTTCCAATGCCGGGGGCTCGGACCTCAAGCGAGGAGGGGTCTGCTGCGTCGGTCGCGAGGCAGCAACTGCCACCCGCTCCCCACCCAGCGACCTCAGCAGCCCTGCCGGCGGATCAGCCACCACAAACTGGCGGCCCCACCCTCCAGTCGCCCACATCCCTGGAGCCGGAGAGCGGTGCCACCACCGCCAGGGCGCCTGCTGCCCCGGCGGGCGGCAGGTCAGGTTCAGCCTCAGCGCTGCATTCCGAGCCCACCTTGGCCTTTGCTGTCAGCGACGCGGTCGCGGCTGCGGCGGCGGCTGCAGCTGCCGGCTCCGCGCCGGGCGTCGTCGCTCGGGCCGCGCCCACAACGACGCCAGCCCCCATCCACATCCGGCCACACCCGCTCCTACCCGAGCAAGCGGTGGCGCCGCCCTTCCGCACCTCAGCCGGCGCCAGCGCCAGCAGCGTTCCGCCCTCCCGCGGCGCTGCCTGGCCTGCCACCGGCACCGGCACGGCCACAGGACCAGGCTCTGACGCCTATGCCGCTGGCCGCCGGGGCGCGGGGTACACCACCGATGTGACCGAGGTATCCACGGTGCTCAGCAGCCCACCCTCCTCCGTGGCAATCTCAACGGAGCCCGGCTCCCCCCGCACCATGGATGAGGCGCCGTACCGCCCGCCCTCGGTCGCCAGCAGCCGGCAGCCCCGCGCCGAGGCCCCGCCGGCGTCCGAACCCGCGCCTGCACGCACCTCCGTCGTCATCCGCACCGCGCCCGGCTACCCCCGCAGCGGCTCAGCACCCGCGACAGGCCCTGCCAGTACAGCGGCGGCGGCAGCAGGCGCGCCGGGCGCGGCAGCGGCGCCGCAGGGGCTGCAGGTGGAGCGGCGCGGCAGCCTGCACGACGGCGGGGACATATGGTACGCTGACGCCGCAAGCACCAGCAGCGACGACAGCGACTTCCTGTTTGTCGGCGGCGGCATCGTCGTCGAGCACGGCGCGCACGGAGGTGGCGGTGGCGACGGTGCGCGGCAGGTGCGATCGCCGCCGCCGGCGCCCCAACAGGCCGCCCTCAACCGGCTGCAGGAGGAGCTGCAGGCGGTGCTGGGCGCGGCGCCGGAGCTACTGGCGAGCCCCGTGGGCTCCACGGATGTCGCTGCGCCGGCGGGCGGGATGATGCCTTGGCGCGGCGCGGGCCCCGATGGCCGCAGCGGCGCCGCGCCGCAGCAGGCACGCGATGCGCACCAGACTACAGCTCACGACAAGCCGGCTGAGCGCAGCCAGGTGAGTTGCTGAGTTAATGTCGCGTTGCGCTTTTAATTGCATGAGACTCGCCGTTCAGGCTAGCTACCCCCGCCTTTTGGAGGCGCTCGCTGGCGGCCATGGTGTGCCCTGCCGTGCCAACCCTGGCGCCATGACCATGTTTCGGTGCACCTCTCCCGCTTGCCCTTGACGCCCGCAGCCCGGGCCGTCGCGGCTGCACGACCCGGACGCGGACTCCATCCAGGCACGCCCTGGGCAGCGCTCCGGCTTCACCATCAGCACCGGCGGGCGCGGCGGCAGCGCAGCCGGGGGTGGCTTCCGGATCAGCACCGGGACGTCCAGCGGCGGCGGCGCCGGGTCATACATAGGCATGCGCGCAGCGCCATCCCAACCAAACTCCGCCTCCTCACCGGTGCCCGCCAGGCTCAGCAAGGCCGCCCCGGCGGTCAACCTGCAGGCTCAGTCGGACTCGGGCGCGGCCGTGTTCAGCATCTCAAGGAGTGGGCCGTCGACGTCCTCGACGCGGTCCGGGGCGAGCGGCTCGCCGCTGCACCCCCTCTTTGCCTCAACTGGCAGCAAGCAGGCGCCCGCCGCGGCCCCACGCTCGCCCACGCCCGCGTCCTCTCTGGCGCCCGCAGAGGGCCCGGGCCGGCCCTACGAGGCTGCGGCCGGCGCCAACCCCGCGCACGCCAGCAGCGCCAGCGCTGCGCCTCCGCCGGTGCCGGCTCGGGTGCAGGCGGGCCCTCCGTACTTCGCCACAGCCGGGCCGCTGGGGTCAGACGTCATGGCACCGGTCATGTCGCAACACGCGGCGCAAGCGGCTGGCGCACCTACCGCATCACCGGCCGGCGGGGCTAGCTATGCACAGCACCAGCAGCCGGCGCCCGCCGACGCACACGACTTGCTGTTGCAGGGCCTGGTGCCGCTGCGGCAAGCGCCGCCCAGCCAGGCGCCTGCGAGTCCTGCGCGGTCCGTTGGCTCCTCCGCCGTGGGCTTTTCGCCGCGCTCGCCACCGCACCCCGCCTTCACCGTGCCGACCAAGCGCCCCGCGACAACCGTGGAGGCGACGGCGCAGTCTGCGGCAGCAGCGGCTGGCGGCAGTAACGCCGCCGCGGCAGCCGCTGGGGCTGCGAGCTCTCGTGATGGTTCGTTCGCCCGCCCGCGGGTGTCCTTCCAGGGGTCAGTAGCGTCGGGGGGTGTAGCCGGCCCACCCGGCAACGCCGATGCAGCGGTAGGCTACGACGGGCACAGCGGGCAGCCGAGCAAGTCCGCCAGCCTCAAGAACGTGCGCTTCACGGAGCAAGGGCCTGAGCCGGGGCAGGCCCCGTCGACATCGCTGGCGGAGTCGCAACCGTAGGTGCTGGGCCCTGCCGCTTGACGCGTCATCCTGTGCTCTTGCCGCTGCCGCAAGCGTCAGTATGTAGGTTCCAAAATGGGCGTAGCGTCGATGTTATCATTAGCTCTATCTGTTGGCCCCACAGACGCGGCGTGCAGTGGACCACAGCCTCCTTGCCCAGCGAAGACGGCCCGACACGGTGCGTTGCTCGGTCCCAGATTAAAGCGGCCGATTGGTGCCAGCCCGAGGTCTTGCCTGCGTTATCCCCTGCTGGTCAAGCGTCTTTTTTCTCCATGCCAAGCTTTATACGCGTCTGTGCTTGCAGGCGGTCGTTCCTGCGGACGAACACGCCCTACCACGCCGGTGGCGTTGAGGCTTCGGACGGCAGCGAGGACGGCGGCAGCCACGGCCGCGCCGCGGCCGGGCCCCGAGCCGCACCCGGCGGCGCCTTTGGCATGCAGCACCACCCGGCGGTATCGGCCGCGTTTGTAGATGAAGGCCGCCCCGACACGACGCCGTCTAAGCGTTACAGCGCCGCGAGCGTCGCTGTCACGTCGGTACCGCGCGGGCTGTGATGGCCTTGGCGTCTGCGCTATTGGGGGTTTTTCGAGGGGTCGAGGTACAGAGCTGGTTTGGGCTTTGTGCTGTGGTTGGGGCCCGTGGACACAGGGGGCCTGAGCACAGGGATCAGCAGCGGTAGCGGCAGAAGCGGATGCGGGACCAGCGACAGACTGGATGGCAGCTTGCGTGCTACCCGGGTGCGGCCTGGAACGGCACACCTGTTCCAGTGCGCGAATGTCGCGGGCGGTGTGTACCTGCGGCATGTCTGAAGTGTAAGGTGTTGGTTATCGTGTTAACTCGTCGCTTATCGTGTAACTTGGCAATGTGCCGCTGCGTGGGTTTTTATAGCCGGGAGGTCCGGGACCCTGGGGTTTGGGTCCAAGAGAACGGTCGCCTGGAGGGCCGATGACATGGCCGCCACGAGTACCGTTACAGCCCCCGTCACCCTGGCCTGTCAGACCCCGCCGTGACCAGGAGGCTTCCTGGCCATGACAATCCTGCCCATACCACCCTATCGGCCGCTGCCACGGACTGGCCAAGTGGCCATCATGCTTGCCAGAAGGGGGACGACGCAGGAGTGCATAGCGTGATGAAGGGGGACGACGCAGAAATGCATACCGTGAGCGCGTTGGTTGCCTTGCGCGGCTGCTCCAGTCCCTGATCTGCTGCCGGGGTGGGCCCACCGCTGGCAGCGCCGCCACTGCCACCACCGGCCGGGTGGCGGCGACGGCGGCAGCGGCAGCGGCAAGCGGCCGAGCTCGGCCTCTGGCGGCGCCAAGCGGCAGCGTGGCGTTATTGGGGGCTGAGATGGCGGCGAGGGCGGGCCCTGCCTCATGGCCGTGCCCGGCTGGCTGGGCGGCGGCTCTTGCGATAGCGACCGTCACGACCGCCGGACGCTTGTGCTAGCGAGGGCTTGCGGAGAGCCCTGCCGTGCCCTGCCGTTGCAGCCCCGCGTTGCAGCTCCGTTACAGCCCATTGTCATAGCTCCATTACGTGTCCATGTAACAGCATTTTGCAGCCGTAACGGCAGGGGAATTGCAACCGTTACAGAGTGCCTGCGGTCGGGGCGGGTCGGGGCGGTGCCGGGTTCCGTGGGGTGCGACAGCCACGCTTTTCCCATCACAAACACGACAAGCCCCTGCAACGCGTTATCGATTATAGAATCACATTTCAAGTGCCAATCACACCCTCCGCTCACCGAATGCAGGGATGCGCTGTGGTACGATCAATTACTGCCAGCATTCCAGACACAACCTCCGCCCCACTCGTGCAGACTTCCGCCCATAGGCAGCCTGGCACTTGAACGCTGCTTTATTTGCGCCACATCCTGACGCCCAGCTCTCGCTCGCGGCGAACATATAAACGCCGCACCGCTGTTGTTGCTATCGTTGCTGAAATAAACAATTAAACATATATCAATGATCTGAGCCTAGGGCGGCGCGACAACACACCAGGCTCCGGCGCGCTGGCTGCGGAGCGCCTTGCCCCGTAGCGCCAGGTGAGCCTTTGCTTACGATCATCCTTGGCACACGTAGAGTCAAGAGGCGAGGCAGGCGCATGACACAAGAACAAGAACCAAAATGAACACTGCTCAGGCCGCCGTCAGAAGTCCCAGTTTCGCGTCTCCGGGCTTCCCCACTGTTACACAGCAGCGATAACGACCGGCTGCATGCCATCTGCGCAGGAGCCGCAGAACATGGCGACAAACGCTTTGGTTGAAGCGCTAACGCAGCTCACGCAACAACAGCAGCAACAGCAGCAGCAGTCGGCACCGCAGCAGTCCTCGCTGGTGATGGATGCTGCGGATGCAACCTCATCCACTTCGGCAACACGTCCACGCAGCGGCTCTCTTGATGATTCGGCTGCTGGAGCACAGCTCTTGCTCCAGCAGCTGATCATGGGCGAGGTCGACGGCGGGAGCACACCCGGAGAGCTGGACCTAGACCAGCTCGTGCAGCAGGCAGGCGGGGCTGCGCCGTCGCAAAGCATGCAGCAACCACCCACCGTGCTGCAGCAGTTGGCGAGCCTTCCGACGCAGATAACAGTTTCTCACGCGACGGACGCGATGCAGGTGGGAGCCGCTGCGCGTGGCAACCGGTTGCTCAGTCGTATGGGTTGATTAACTGGATGTGCTAGATTATATTTGCGAGGGCGCGGGCCTGGCGCCGCGCGTCGCGACGTCGGCCGGAAACGCGCCGCTCCGCTAGAGCAGTGTGCTCTCTCTCTCGTGCGCCGTGTTGCGTATGTTTATCCTAGGCGTGTCGGCTGCTGTTCGCGTCGGCACAGGCACCAACCGTCGCGGCTGGGTATGTCCGGCTAAAATGTCTCCGTCTTGGTTGGACGTCGCCCCCGCGCCCTGTCAGGCTGCTGGGCTGATCAACTTCACGTTCAGCCAGTCTGCGCACTCGTCTTTCGTGCTCAGCACACAGCTGGACGCCACGGGAGCCACCAGTGTGCCGGTGCTCAACCAGGCGCTGCGCGTGGTCCTGGCGGCGCGGAAAATCAACCAGCAGGCCGTGGCGCGCTTCGATCTGGGCTTCGTGCCCTTCCTTGTTTCGGATGCGGCTGAGGGCATTGGCATGCTCATTTACAAGTGCTCCCTGAACCAGGACAAGACGCGCGGCTCGGTGCTGAAAGTGGACACCACCAGCAACCCGCTGGTCGCGGGCATCTCTCTCTTCAACATGCTGCAGAACGGCACGACGCAACTGGAGGTCATTTTCACGGCGGAGGCGTGCAAGGTGGCGCTGCAGGCGCTCGCTATCATGCGCATCAACCTGGCCAACAACGGCCGGGACGTGCTGCTGCTGCTGTCCACGGTGGGTGCACCGCAGGTGCATGTGGGCGGGAGAGCACGCAACTTTCGCGGGAACACATGGCCAAACAAGTGCCGAGCGGGCACGGGATCCTGCCAGGCGCCGGCGGGCTCTCGCAAGGAACAGCCTTGCCAACCCACAATGACGAGTGTCGAGGCGGTGCCTGCCGCGCCGGCAGACAACACTTGCGCGCACTTGAAGCACTAGCCGTAACGAACCCTCGCGCATTGAAACACGGCACGCCTTCCCTACCTGCTTCCTCGCATCCATACCTCCATCCGTATGGCTCCTTCCACGCTCCCGCCGGCCGCAGGTGGACTATGCAGCGGACGCATCCGGGCCCAAAAACTACTTTCTGCTCAAGCTCACGCCCATCACGCCGCCGCTGCCGTGCTTCCAGCACCAGATCGAGGCGCCAAAGCCGCCCACACCCGCCTTCCTGGGTCACGAGTCGGGCATGGGGTCACAGGGCCTCGGCGGCGCCGGCCTTGGGGGCCTGCACGGCGGCTCCATGCACGGCGGGCCCAAGCACCACGCTGGCGGCATGGGGGGCCTGCACGGCGGCGGCGCCGGCCTGGGGCCCGGCGGCGTCATGGGCCCCGGCTCCCACCTGGGCGCGCAGCTGGCTGCCGCCGCCATGGCGGCAGGCGGGCCAAAGCCGCACGGCATGGTTGTGCCGTCCGCGATGGGTTACGGGCAGGCGGGCATGGGCGGCGCGGGCTCCATGGGGCTGGCTGGCGCGGGCGGCTCGGCCAAGCAGCAGCGCGCGCGCAAGGCCGACTACGTGATTGTGACGGAGGACACGGCCATCAAGAACGCGGCGGGCGCAATCGCCAAGGTGCTGGGTCGCGTCTCCAACCAGGGCCAGTGCTGCCCGGTGTACACGGAGAAGAAGACCGAGTCGTTCACCACGGTGATCAGCGTGGCGGTCAAGGCGGTGGCCGTGGCGCGCGGCTACGTGTGCAACGAGGGCATGGGCAACGAGGTGGGCTTCCAGCCCTACCTTCGCCACCTGGACCGCCGGCTCGACCTGCTGGACCTGCACCAGTTCCTCACCGCGGACCGCAAGGGCCACGGCGGCGGCCCGGCCGCCGCCGCCGCCGCGGTGCTCTCCGCCGCCGGCATGGCCGGCCTTGGGCACGCGCAAGCGATGGCGGGCATGATGGCCGCGGCCGCGGGCAAGGCGCCCGGCGGCGGCCACGGCTCGCAGCACAACCCGCTGGCGCACCTGGCGGCGCTGCACGGCATGGGCGCGTACGGCATGGGCCTGCCCGGCCCGGCGGGCGGCCACCTGGCGGCCAAGCACATGAGCCACAGCCCGCTGGACAGCTACGAGCTGCTGGACGAGGACTCTCTGTCGGACGAGCGCTGCGAGCTGGCGTTTGACGTGTTCAAGGTGCCGCAGCTGCACGAGCTGCACGACGCCGGCAACCTGCCGGTCAAGGTGACGGCGCACAGCCGGCCCAACGTGGTGAGCAACATCATCAGCAAGCTGGTGTCGGAGCGCAACGGCGCGGTGCTGATCACGGCCGGCGGTAAGGCCATGCACGTGGCCATGATGGCGGTCGTGTCGGCGCGCGCGCGGCTCAAGGCCAAGGGCATCGACATCCTGCTGCTGCCCAAGTTCGTGACCGTGGACACGACGAGCACGCTGGGCTGGGAGAGCGTGTTCCTGCGCTTCACGATTGTGCGCTGGGCGCCGGTGCCGCCGCCGGCGTTCCACGCGGAGGCGGCCATGGTGGCGGCTGGCGGGCGCTACATGATGCCGCAGATGGGTTAGGGCCGTGGACGCACGGTGGGGATGGGGAGGTAGGTCGGGTTTTTGTCTGTGAGCGTCGCGATGCAGGTGTCGAGCTCGCGGCGAGGGTGTGGGTCGATGTGGGGGCGTGATGGCGAAGGGACGCGGGCAACGAAGCTGCGGGCTTTGGCCGGCGCGGGCTGGCGCACTGACGCTGAGCTTACGGACCGGCTGGCCCCCACCCGTAAGGGCACTGCTGATCCTCGCTCAATGCGGATGGGGGCCCGACAGCCCAATTCTTGTGCGTGTCAATGGCCCCTGCATGCGGCGCGCTGGGCATGCGATATGTGCGTCTTCCAGACTAATATGCAGCGTGGGTTTGTGTGCGCAGGGCGGCTCGAAGCGCCCTGCCCCGCCTAGGCAGCGCGGGCCGCGCTCCAATGCCGAGGCGCCTGATGCCGCCGACGCAGGCTGGGCTGTAGCTCGGTGCATTTCGCATTAAACGGGGGATTGAGTCTTTTGGCCGTGGCGCGTGGCGCCTGCATGGAGCCAGGGCGCGCGCCGGGACTGTCTTCGATGGATGCCGTGGGTGAGGTGGATGGGGCCTGGCGGGCAACATGAGTTCGTGTCACGTCGTCGCCCTCTCTGGCAGGCGTCTGGAGATGCGGGGCTGTGGGTTTGGGGCGGGGCTGGCGGGCTCGGTATGATGCGCTGGGCATGAGCGCTGTTGTAGCATGTGCGCTTTCGCACCTGTTTGCATGTGGCAGGGAAGGGTTGGACGAACCGCTTAACATGGCACGCTCTCAGGTGCTGCTGGGATTCTGCAAACGCCACGGCCAAGTGATTGCCGATCTGTCGCCGCTGCTGGGCGGCTGTGCGCGCAATCTGTGCTCACACGGCGCGTAGCAAGATGGTGGCGCGGCCGTGTGTCTACGTCTAGTCCTCCCGACGGGGCTGCTTTGCTGTTCAGCAGCTGCAGCCTCGGCGAGACTCAAGGTGCCAATGCGCGGGCACGCTATGGGTGTGCCGCTTTGGTTGAGAGGTTGGAGTTCGAGGCTAGGGGCCTTTATTTTAACGATGAAGGGGCTGGTTTGGCTCCCAGTCATTTGACGTTTGTCGTGTCGGTTCGTCTGCCGTGTGCGGCTGCCGCCTGTGCCCTGTGGTGTGTCGTACCTGCTAGCAGATGCCGTACAAGGCGCGCCGAGTACTACCTATCGGGTCCCGCTGCTGTTCGTGCTGCGAGCCGAGCCGTCGAGCCCATTGCGCACTCCTAAAGAGCAGTCCAGCGGCTTGCCCTGGACATGCGTGTTCTTCCGTCAGTCCCCGACGCTGCTAAAGACACTGGTGCCGCGGCCGTGTGCCGCGGCCGTGCCGTATTACGCATGTGTGTGTGTGTGTGTGTGTGGTCTCGGGTGGTGGCGCGTGGGGCTGGCCCTGGGGGTGTTCGCTCGTACCATGGTGTCGCAGAATGCCGTTCGGTTCGTCTGTGGCATTGAGCAATGAGCTCGTGAGCTCGTGCCTTTGAATGGCCGCGCCTAGCGTCGGGTTCGCGGTCTTTACGCAATAGCAGGAGGTGCTAGGCACGAAAGATGTAAGCTTGGGCCTATTACCGTACGGAGCCGACGTATGCCCGAGCGCAGGAGCGCTTCTTTGGCTTCACTGCTTGCACCGCCATGCCGCCGTGCTGCAGCGTGGCTACACGCCAGGCATGCCAAAGAGAGCCCCACACCCAAACTGCAGCTGTCCGTGGCGCTGAGCGCTTGTCATGCGGGGCGAAGCCTGATGCCCTGCTTGCCCCCCCTGCGCCTCGCGCTGTGGGCTGCTAAGGGGGTGAGCGCCGATGCCATGGGTGCTGGACTCAGCATGCAAGCCCGACCGACGCCCTCTGCCCTTTGCACCACGCGCTCGCCTGCTTTACAGCCAATGCGTCCGCGCCGCCCGATGCGCCTCTGTCTGGGCCGCTGCCGCCCGCCGGGCGCCGACAGCAGCTACCAAGATGGCCTGCCGCTCCTGCGCCGGGCGGCCCTGGCCGCAAGCGCCTCAGCAGCGTCCTGTCGTGAGAACACAGCATGCCCAACATGCTTGTGGCGGCTTCTCATGCCTGCGGCGCAGTGCGCGGGCTTGCTTGTTAGACGGCGACGTGCGTTGAGATGTGCATTCCTGCCGTTGAGGCAGTCAGGGCGGCAAAGCCCGGCCCGTGGGGTGAGGCAGAGAGGTTAGCGTGCGCGAGACCCCTTGAATAATCCTAGCTACAACCGCATAATGACCGACGGTGTTCGTTTGGTCTGGGTGGCCTCTTTTGGGGGCGAGCCATGCACCTCTGCGCAGCTGGGACAGGTTTACAAGTAGAGCAAGCACGCCCCGGGCGGTACGCGCTGCATGCCCGGGCACAGAAACCTCGCCACAACGCGCCGCACCAAAGCGCGCCGCCGCCACTCTCAGCGCCCTGTGCCCGCACCTCCACCTGCCGTACGGCAGCTACGGCACCCACTTCCTCGCTGCTCCACTGGCCTCAGTGGCCTTCAGCTCCATCGCACAGGCCCGTGGCAGTCACCGCCCAGGCCTGTCGCGGCCCCGCCGTCGAGGCCTTGGGCAACTGCTAGCAGCCCCTGCTCGAAGCGCCCTCGCTCAACGCCCCTGCCGGCCCTCACTCCAGACCTCTCGCGGCCCCGCCCAGGCGGCGGCCGCTCAGGCCTTTGGCGGCGCCTTGCGGCCCAGCCCCACAGCGTAGAACTCCCTGCTCATGGAGCGGCTGGCGTCCACTCGCATGCGGGCCACCTTTGTGAAGTAGCGCTGCATGTCGCGCAGGAACTCATTGACGCCGGTGCCCTGGTGCGCCGTGGGGACAGGGGGCGGCAGAGGAGGGCAGAGGGCCAGGCCAGCCTGAGTGCCGGCGACCGGCCCCGCTTGCGCATCCCGCGAGACCTCCTGATGCACAGGCCGCGGGCTGCTAGCCTGCCTGCTAGCCTGCCTGCTAGCCTGCCTGCTAGCCTGCCTGCTAGCCTGCCTGCTAGCCACGGCGCCGCCCCAGGCAGAGCGGCGCAGAGGGCGGCACGGGCCGCGTGGGGTGAGCTAGGGAGGGAGGCAGGGGGCGCCCGCTCGCGGGCGTCACACAGGGCCGGTGCGAGGCAGGCCGCGTCATAACACGGGCAGCGGCCAGCAGCGGCGCTTCCGCACCGCACAGGCTGCGTGGCGGTCGCGGTGGCGCCGCGCCCCGGCCGCGTGCAACAGAGGAGTGCCCCGGGGGGCACCCCACGGGGCCAGGAGCCACGGGACCACGCACCTCGTACACCTTCATGACCAGCGCCCCGCCCGGGCGCAGGAAGCCCGTGTGGCGGAAGCCGACCTGCGGTGGGCCGCGGCCGCCGAGCCGGTCATTCACGGTCAGGTGTCCACCCGCATGGCAGCTTGCGCTGGCAGCTGCGCAGGGTTGAGGCACTACGTTAGCTTGGACGGCGTGGGAGAGGAGGGGTTGTCGCGGGTGGTGGCGCCGAACGGGTAGGGAAACCCACGCTGTTGGTTACGGACGCAGGCACGGCACGCAGCCGCACCTGCTGTACGTACGCCTCGCCGTACACGTCAAAGTGGTAGCCCGTCGCGATGTGCAGCGCCGTGCCCGCCAGCTCCAGCGACAGCTCCACGTCTGAAACACGGGCGGCGCAGGGCCCCAGGTGAGGGCAGTCAGCCACCGCGGTCATGCGCAGCGCCTTCGGCAGCGCTCTCTGCCGGCTGCGGCAGCTGTACGGCACTGTACGGCACAAAGATGGCGGGTCAGAACGCACCGTTGACGCCGCTGGTGAACTGCAGCATGTCGGACAGCACCGTGTCGAAACCCTGGCGGGTCGGCGGCGACGGGGGAGGGCTCGGGGCCACGGGCGCAGCAGCGGAGTAGGGCTAGCGGAGCGCGATATGGCCCGTGCAGCGGTGGCGCTGGCGGTGGCGGCCCCCAGCTTCCGCACCGCGCAGCGCTCGGGCAACTTCATTCTGCGCCGACAGCTCAGCTCCCGCCTGCTCGCCGCTGTGCGTACTAGGCCGCCCAATCCACAGCAACCCGTGCACGCCCGCCGCTCACCCCTGGCGCATACTCGGCGAGTGTCGACGGCGGCAGCGTGCGGGCGTCCGCTTGCAGCACGCGCACCCTGGAGTCGCAAAACTTGTCGGGCACGGTGACCGGCTGCAGTGGGTGATGCAGGCGTGGCGTTGGGCCGGGGCAGAAGGCGATTGGGGGTCGGGGTCGGGGTCGGGGCGGGTGCGGGGCCGCAAGGGGCCTGGGTCGCGCAGTGACGGACGGACCCCAGGGCATGGCCCAGGGCGCGAGCACGGCGTGCGGGGCGCGGGCCCTTGGCAGGACGGGTGCACGCGCATGGCAGCTTTGACCCCCGCGCATGGCCCCCTCCGGGCCCAGGGATCGAGTGTGGGCCCTACGCGGCAACCGCACAGTTGCCTGTACCTGGCCCGCTCTCCACCGCACCACCCTGGCCGCGCCCGGGCCCACGCCCGACCCTCCGTTGCTGCCCCCAAGGCTCCGCCGTGTGGCCCCAGCACACCCACACCTGGATGTCCACTCCCAGCACCGTCCCGCCCCGCTCCGGGGGCCCGATCTGCTGGCACGCCACCTGCAGCCACGCCCCCGGACTGCAGCCCAGGTCCAGCACCGTGCCGCCTGCGCGGTTGGGGCCGTTGGTGGGCGGTGGGGGCCGTTGGTGGTTGCGGTTGGCGGGCGGCTGCAGCGGCTGGCACCAGCCGGCGGGCGGTGCAGGCCAGTGCGCTTGGACGGGGCAGGGGCACGGGGGCACAAGCGCGACGGCGGCCGGCGGGTCAACGAGCAAGGTGCTGGGCGCGGGCCGGGGTAGGTCGGCCCCAGGCCGTGGCGGGTAAGGTGGCCCCAGGCCGTGGCGGGTAAGGTGGCCCCGGGCCGTGGCGGGTAAGGTGGCCCCAGGCCGTGGCGGGTAAGGTGGCCCCAGGCCGTGGCGGGTAAGGTGGCCCCAGGCCGCGGCCGGTGGCAGTCCGCAGTCGGTCCCGCACCCGGCCTGATGATCTTGTGCTTCTGCTGCACCTCCAGCAGCTTGTAGGCGGCCCGCGACACGTAGCCCGCCTTCTTGGCCTCCTTGAAGTAGTGGTCTGGGGCGGGGAGGGGCGGAGGGGCGGAGGCCAGGTGGTGGAGCGGCGATCAATGTGTGCATAGCGGGCTCGGGCCGAGAGCGGCGGAGCTGCGTTGGAGCAGGGCGGCCTGGCGCAGGTAGCCAACAGATCAAAGCGCGGCGGCGCGGAGCAGGCGCAGCCCGTGCAGGGGCAGGCGGCAGCACGCCAGGTGGATGGCCAGGTTGCGCAATCCAGCGGGACCTCGTGCAGCCGTGATACCCGAGACCCGCGCGGGAGAGGCCGGCCGCCGTTCCGGACCAAGACCACGCACCGTGTTGCACCTTCTTGGTCCAGGCGGCCATGATGGGCCGCGTGAGGCGCGACATGGCCGGGCGCGAGGGCGCGGGCCCCTGGCACGGCGCGACGCCCGCCAAGCGGCGGGCGTCCATCAACACGCTTGGGCGCCCTGCCCCGCGTGGGAAGTCGGCGAGTTGGGTGTGGGGCTGTGTGTGTGGGGTTGGAGCTCTATTGTAATTGGTATGAGCTGGCTGAAGCGATCACAGAGACGGTAAGATGCGGCTAGGTGCGTGAGGCTGCTTCGCAGTGCAAGCCGCCGCGACTGTCGGGGTTCTGTTGGCAACTGTTGGCGGAGAGCAGCGCAGTTGGGAGCGTTCGTTGATGTATGACTGAAAGGTGTAGGAAGCATGCGTGTGGTGGCCTCACAGCTGTGCACGCCACTTGCGGAGGTGCGCCATGGGTCGCATCACTCATTTGGCCCTGCATCGCATAGCATCAACATCACTCGTGCGCCACATCAACTGCACATGCTGTAGGCTTGCTACAAGCACACGCGCTGCTTGCACAAGGAAGGCATGTCTATGAAGTCAAAACTCAGCGGCAGGCTCGGGAGCTTGGGCCGAAGCGAAGTGCGTGCTTGAATGTTCATGACAGTGGCAGCTTGGTACCTGAGCTTGGTGGACCGTGAAGCGCGAGGCATGTGTGCATCTGAGCCCGCCCGAACCTAACCGCAGAAAGACTCGACCTCAAGGTTCCGAGTCCAGCTCGATGGCGCTGTCCGCAGGTAAGTACAGCGGGCAAGCAGTCCTGATGGCTCTCGTCATCAGCTCGGGCCCTACAACGTAGCCCTGCACCTCACCCCTGTCGCCCCGGAGCGAGTTCTAACGCTGTCCTAGTGCCACCTGTGCGCGCACGCCACATGCAGCGCCATGCTGGCTAACCACCGTGCCTACGAACTGCTCCCACCGCCCCTGCACACCACCGGCAGCGCCCGGCCGGGTTCGCCAGTGGACGCGAGCGCCCTGAACAACATGGTCAATGCCGTGCGGGCAAAGGAGGTGTCGCCAGGTTCGGCTACCCGCGTGCGGCGCTCCGGTTCCTTGTCACGGCAGCCACCAGTCCTATTTCGGGAGCTCCACCACCGCACAAGTCACTGGGCTTGCTAGCCACCCGACACGGACTCAGCGCACGCAGGAGCCGCGCCCGGTACCGCACGAGCCCTGCCTAGCCTAGCGCGCGCCAACGCCGGCGCCACGTGTCCTGCAGGCGAGGCGCTGAGCTGCTTCAAGACCTACTTCCGGGAGGGCGCCCCCGATGAGCAGTACAGCGCCCTCATGGTGGGTCATGCAGGGCGACGCCATGGGAGCGGCGCCCGGCCCCACCTGCCCCGCTCGCACCCCACCTGCCCCGCTCGCACCCGACCTGCCCCGCTCGCACCCCGCGGCGCCCGCTGCTAGGTCCGCTCGCGGCCCCTGGCTCCGCCCCCAGTACATCGCCCGCACAGGCCACGGTGCCGCCCCACCGAGCAGGACCCACAAAGCGAGGCGCGGACGCCGCCGCCACCCGCCCTCCCTCCAACTCGCTGCTGCCGCTCCGAGGGCACGCCGTGTGCACCGCACACCTGCCGACGCGGCCCTGCCTCCGCCCCGCCGCCTCACCCCACGCGCCCCCGTCCCAGGTTCTGGCCCAGTTCGTGGCCTACGACCCGCACCTGGCCAACCTGCTGCACGTGGAACTGAGCAGCAAGCGCTGGAAGGAGCGCTTCGTGGGGCTGGGCGCCTCGCCGCACCCCGAGGTGGGCGGGGGAGGGGCGGGGAGGGCGGGGGAGGGGCGGGGAGGGCGGGGAGGGCAGGGAGGGCAGGGAGGGCAGGGAGGGCAGGGAGGGCAGGGAGGGCAGGGAG
>BDDC01000935.1:8858-28211 GCA_001662425.1 Chlamydomonas sphaeroides | reverse complement strand
GGTGGGTGGGTGGGTGGGTGGGTGGGTGGGTGGGTGGGTAGGCAGCAGGGCCCCGCGCAGCGCCAGACATACACCCGCCGAATGTGCACTGGCTCTTTTATAGTGTTACGCGTTTTGTTGTCGCAACCTCGGCCGGCGTACGGTGCTTCCGTTTTTTTGCTTCGGTCGGCGTTCCCTCCTCCCACAGCGCCCAGCTGGGTCCCCGGCTTGTGGCTGGACCACCTGCAGACGACCGACAACAGCCCCACCTACCGGTTCCTGGATCTGTAAGTTGATTGCCGGCGTCGATGCTGGCAGCTAGCCCCCTTCTGGCCACTCATGCCACCCTCAGCTAGCCGCCGCGGCTGCAGCCGCCCGTGACGAGCAAGGTACCGTCCATCTGTCCGTTGACCCCATTATTGATCCCGGCGGTCCTGCCTGCAGCGGCGGCACCTTTGACTCAGACTCCCACACGCTCACGCTCTCTGGGCCCGTCATTGTCGGGTGGCGCTGGAAGCTTGCAGCACTGGGCATCACAGGGGGCTATGTGCCGTCGCTGTTACCCGAGCTCGTAGCAACCGAGACGACATTGGCAAACGCCTCGGGCATCAGCGCTACATACCAGATCACCTACCTGTTTACAGATGGCCGCGTTTCCTTCCCCAGCCTTCTGCGCTTCCCCGTCTCCCACCCCCGCTTCGGCGCCCCGCTGCGCCTCTACGTGCAGCTTCAGCAGCCCGTGACGCACCCCAGCGACGTGGCATCGCTGCAGCTGCAGCGGGTCGAGGGCGACTCGGTGTGGACCGTGGCCTCGCTGCCCGCCTCCTCACCAGAGATGGCTGGCGGCCAGACGGCCCTCACCTTCTACGACGCCACGTCCAGGGACACCTGGGGTGAGGCCAGGAGCTGCCAGCAGGCGGGGCGCGGGGGCTGCGCTTGGCAGCAAGTGAGGGGTGGTCCATGTTCAGCAAGCATCAGCAAGCCGCATGCCTCATTTCACTCTGATCGCTTACTCCTTCGTCCCTCCCGCCGCAGGCTGCCCAGGCCTCTCAGCCGCCACACCAGAGCCCAGCTCACCGCCGCCCCGAGCGTCTAGACGGCCGCCACCGTCTCCGTCTCCGTCCGCCCCTAGACCACCTCCTGGGATGCCCCAGCCTCCTCTGCAGCCGCTTGGCAGTGACAGTGAGGCAGCAGCCGTCTGCAGCCTGTCCCTGTCGGCAGCTGCACAGCCCACAGGGGGCCTGCTCTACGCAGCCTTCCTCAACTGCTCTGGGCCGGCCGCCCCCACCGTTGTTGTCAGCTCTACGATGGCGGCCGTCCTCAGCCACACGGGTGTAAATATCACTGTCGAGGGCGGCGGCCACATGGGGTTGGCATTCGTGGGAATGACCCTCCTGAGCCTGGTCGACTCGACGATCGACGGCTGGCCACTGTCGTCAGAGGGAGCGCTGATTGAGTGTCGGTGGGTGGGCTGTGGGAGCGCGTCACGCAGCCTGGACGTGGCCAAGATAGACCTCTCTGATCTGACTGAGTCATGTCAGACCGAGTCAGACATTGGGGCAAGCACAGCTGCACGCATATGACGGATACCTCCGCCGCCCCTTCCCGTGCCCTGACCTACCCTAGGTCCTGCGAAGCGGTGGAGCTGAGCAACGTTTCACTCCGGCACCTGGCGCCGCTGCCTGACACCGCAGCGGGCAGCGCCTTCGGTGCCGTAGCGTTGCACGGCGCCAAACGAGTGGCGGTGCGCGATGTCACGTGCCTCAACGTCACAGGCGCCGCGGGGTTCGGCTGCCTGCTCCTCAGCGTGGCGCCAGACGCAGCGGACGCCTGGATCGCCATGTCGGGCTGCCTGGTCCAGAGGGCAACCGCTGTGCTGCCATCTGGCAGCGCCGCTGGGGGCCTACGAGGGCTGGAGGCAGGCGCAGTGGCGCTGGTGGGCGGAGCGCGGTCCCGTGTCCGTGTTGTGATCGACAACTGCACCTTTGCCGAAAACGAGGGGCCCCAGGGAGGAGCAATGTACGTCTCCCTCCCCAAAGCAACGGTGCGCCTTTGCTGCAATAGGTGACGTGGGCTTCGAGGCTCCAGTGCCAGTCCTGCAGCAGTAGTAGTCGTGTGTTGTTGGGCCAACGTGTCCCTGCGGGGCCTCCATCCCTTCACGACCGCCTCGCAGAGCCTGTCGCTGGACATCGCTCGTAGCGTACTGCGCGGCAACACAGCCCGGCTGTCGGGCGGCGCAGTATTCGTGGGCTCTGCGCTGACTTCTATGGTAGTCTCGCACGGCAGCACCCTGCGCAGCAACAGTGCTGCGGAGCACGGTGAGTGCATGCGGGCTGCTGCCTGGTGCTGCCTAGCACAACGGTTGTGGTGCCGGCTGCCGTGCCGTGCGGACTGCACTTGGGCTGAAGCACGCGGCCGTGGTTGTGAACGGCGCATGCTTATCAGGACCATGACTTGCGAGACCCAACGCACTCACCCACGCCCACGCACCCACGCCACCACGCCACGCCGTGGCAGGCGGTGCGGTGTACATCAGCCAGCGCGCCCAGCTGGTCCGCGTGTCAAACAGCAGCGCAGTGGACGGCAACATGGCGGGTAGCCGCGGCGGCGCCTTCCACTTTGCGGCCTCGGCATACCTTGTCCACATCCTGTCTGGCAGCAGCGTGTCAGGCAACTTTGCCGCGTCCAAGGGCGGCGGCATCTTTGTCCGGGACGGCCTGGAGCAGCTGCTGCTCGCAGACGGCAGCTCTGCGGACGGCAATGAGGCCGGGGAGCTGGGCGGCTTCCTGCTGACTCATGGTGCGGTCGCTCGCGGTGTGTAAGCTTGCTTGTGATGCTGCACATCTGTTTTGTAATATTATTTTAATCTAGGTGACCGTGGCATGTGCTGCCGTCAACATCCGCACTGCAGACCTACGACAGGCCGCCCCCGGGCTGGAGCTCCTGGTCACTCGCAACAGCTCCATCAGCGCCAACACGTGTGGCGTCGCGGGCGGCGTGGTCCTTTCGTACAACATCACAAGCGTCGTCATCTCCTCGTGGAGCCGGATGGACGGCAACACCGCGGGCTCTTCTGGCGCTGCGCTGCTGCTCATGGAGTGGAGCAACGTGCTGCCGGCTCGGCCGCTGAGCCACATCCGCGTGCTGGACTACAGCTCGATGTCGCGCAATGGCGCAGCAGGCGGCAATTCAATCATGATGCTGTATGCGGACCTGGGCGAGCTGCTGATCGGCGGCAGCAGCCGCTTCGACGACAATTGGCACGAGGGATCCGCGCTGTGCAGCGTGGGAGTGCTCCGAGCGGTCACGGTTACTGGTACGTGAGCTTGCTTGGGCCCCTGCGTGCTGGTAGCCCCTTGCACTAGCTGCGCAACTTGCGTTCCCTGAGTGCGTGGTATGCAAGGATGCTCAAGAGCCGGTTCGCCGCATCCATCTGTGCTGCGCGCCACCTCACTGCCCTCCGTCCGCTCACTCACCACAGGCAGCAGCTCCCTCTCCCGCAATCGAGCGTCCACCCTGATATCATGCGCCCAACTGGGTGAGATATGCAGCTAGGCGCTTTCAGCCGTAGTTGCTCACAAGGGTCTGCGGGATGGATTGGCATGCAGGGCTTGCTCAGAAGCGCCGACCAACTGAAGCCATCTTGCCGCCTGCTCCCGGCTTGCTTGCTGACGTGACGCACCATGCAGATAACTTGACTGTCAGCGATGCGTCCACTATCAGCGGCAACATGGTCGGACAACGTGGGCTGGCCGTGGTGTACGGAATTCAGTCCGCCACGATCTCAGGCAACAGCAGCATCAGTGACAACGTGTCAAAGCAAGGCTCGGGCTTCATCAAGGCCCAGCGCATGGGGGCGCTGCACATCGCGGCGTCTCGTGTGACCGGCAACAGGGTCGACAGCGGTTATGGCGGCTTTGCTGAGCTGACCGAGACGCTGGGCAGCTTGACCATTACCGGGGGCTCTGTGGTGGCAAACAACTCGGCAGGCCAGCGTGGCGGCTTCATGTACGTTGCCCAAGACGTGCTTGAGGTAAGCTCGTCCGGCGGCCGTGTACGTCTTGCTAGTGATTCCCGACGACGTGGCATCTTCCCGTGTGCCCTTGCGGAACACACCAATGCGCTTATACATGCGGCCATCGCAGGACGTCGTTGTATCCAACGGCTCGCGCGTGGAAGGCAACTTAGCCATCGATCTGACGGGCGGCTTCCTGTCTGTGGGCCGGTTTGTGCGCGGCAGTCTGAAGGTCTCTGCCGGCAGCAGGCTGTGCGGCTGCTCTGCCGGCACCTCTGGAGGTACGTACGTGTGAACGTCAAAGCAGTTTGCCAAAAGAGACACCCGGCTCAGTTGCCACAATCGGCGTGTGTGCTGCTTCTCTAGCTAGTGTTGAATGCTCGATCCTGCCTCGCCCTCAGGTGCCGTGCACGTGGGCGAGGGCCTGTACGGCAGGTTAGCCATCACGGGCGGCTCGGCAGTGTGCGACAATACAGCCAGCGCTGGCAACGGTGGCGCGCTGTCCGCTGGCTTCACGGTCGACTTGGTGGTGGTGGAGCAAGGCAGCCGACTGGAGGGCAACCGGGCGGGCGGACTGGGAGGCGCGGTGTGGGCTGGCGGCGTCATCAACAGAGTCAGCATCGCCGGCGGCAGCCGTGTTGCGGGCAACCGGGCGGCTGGAGACGGTGGGTGCTCTGGGACACCGCACCTGTGGCGGTCGTATCTGCCGCTCGCAAAACTGTGGCCTTCCCAGTTGGCTGACCTGGTGCTGACGGCAAGCACTACAAGCACCGACCGTGCCCCGCTGATGTTTGTGCGTGGCAATTGTCACCTCACCAGGCGGTGCGCTGTGCGCCAACCTCATCGGCTCCCTGGCTGTCGAGGCCTCCACCGTGCACGCTAACACCGCTGGTGGCGACGGGGGCTTTGTTGCGGCGGAGCGACTGACGTCCTTCACTGCAATCAACAGCACAGTGTCATCGAATGTAGCGGGCCGCGCGTGCGGCGTGCTGGCATCAGCAACCCTGCCCGCGCGCATCGTGCTGAGCGGGGCTCTGGCAAAGGGCAATGTAGCAATTCGAGGCAGCGGCGGCGTGGCTTGTGTCCAGGCGCCCCTGCAGGTGGAGTCGCCGTCACTCACATACGCGCATAGAGCTTTTGCTGGATGGCGCCGTGTTCTCCAATGCATATGCACCCTTTAAAGGCCAACGAAGTTATCCCTCGCTCTCCACCCACCCCAACTACTCAAACACACGCAGGGCTCCCCGCTGCTGTCGCAAGCGCCCAACATGACACGTATCGTGATTGCTGACTCGACTCTGGCGGGCAACCGGGCGTATGAGGACGGCGGGGTGCTGTCTGTGCGTGCCGCGCCGCCCACGGACCCCTCCGCATTGTCCACCAACACACGGCAGCTGCGTGTCACGGTGAGCCAGCGGGAGCTGCGCTGGAGCCATGAGCACGCAGCGACGACCAGCTCTCCATGTAGCCTAGCGTATGCGCTTTTGGCTCCAAGACCTGGTGTGCCCCGTGATGTCAGGTGGAAGTCAGCAACACAAGCTGCGACGACAACTTTGCCAGCGGGGCTGGAGGGGTGATCTACATCTTCAGCCCCGCCGCCGGGACCATTGACACGGGGCTGGTGATTCGTACATCCAATTTCAGCCGCAACCAGGTGAGGGGACGGATAGGTATGCCCCCACCATCGGCCGGGGGTTCGTATCCACGGATTCCCAGCAGTACGGGCCGACGCCATCTCGAAATTGTGTGGCCCAATCCACCCGTAGGCCGGCAGCAGCGCCCTTCAGCTGAGCAGCACTGTGCACAGTGGCTACGGCGGGGCCATCTTTGCGTACTCTATGCCAAAGCTCCGGGCGGATGCGGTCATGCAGACGGGCGACAATGGCAGCAGCAGGCAGCTGGCAAGCCTGGACGCGGCGTGCACTGTAGACCTTGCGGGCGTCGTGTTTGCGGACAATGCCTGTCAGGGCAGCGGAGGGGCGCTAACAGTCGTCTCCTGCCCGACCGCCATCACGCAAGCAGCCTTCACCGGCAACTCGGCACGGCTGCGGGGAGGTGCTGTGGCAGCGATGGTGGAGTCGCTGGGCAGTGGCGCCGCCACGGCCTCTGGCAGCGGCCTTGGTGCCACGGCTGCTGAAAGCCCCTGGACCGACGTCCACAACAGCAGCTTCCATGGCAACACCGCTCAGCTCGAGTGCGGCGGCGCAATGTTTGCCGAGTTTGCGGGCGGGGCAGGTGCGGGCAGGGCCACAATATGTGATTAATGGGAAATGCTATGTACATCGTATCCGTAAGAGTCCGTCCGCTGCCGGGCCCAACGACTAACGTCCCGGTCCCGACGCCCATGCCTCGCAGGTCTGACGCTGTCCAACCTCTCCCTGACGTCCAACACCGCGAGTGACCTGCACGGCGGCGGCGCCTGCCTCGTGTCCCGGGGGCAGGGCGCCCTCGCCCTTGTCACAAACGTGCAGCTGAAAGGCAACACGGCTGCCCGCACGGGCGGTGGTGCATACCTGGACCTAGGCAGCGGCCCCAACAACCGTGCCGTGGTTCTCGGCACCAGCATCACAGGCAACACAGCAGGCCTGGATGGCGGCGGCCTAATACTCCAGGCAGCGCAGGGCTCTTGGGCCGAGCTGTCGGAGTGCGCTCTGGAGGGCAATACAGCACTGCGCGATGGTGGCGGTGCCTACGTTGCAGTCTCTGCTGCAACCAGCGCCTCTTCCCACAACAACACGGAGCCAGCTCTAACCGTGTGGGGCTCGCGACTCTTAGGCAACACCGCCGACAGGGGCCGCGGCGGTGCACTGTTCCTGTCTTCCAACGCATCAGCGTCGCTCAGCATAACCACCACAACCAACAACAGAGCAGCCGCGGGAGGGGCCATCGCTGCCGTGGGCTGTAGGCGCCTCAGCCTCTCACACGTGCTGATGCAGCAGGGGGAGGCGCTCATATTTGGCGGAGGCATCTTTAGCCACGCCTGTAGCTCCATACGCGTTGACAGCACGGAGTTTCGTTCCAATCATGCTTGGACATCTGGTGGCGCCGTTTTTGTGGCAGGAGGGGCCGACAACGACACCCTGCTGTCGGAAGAGCTGTGGGGCGGCGGTGCTGACGCCATCGGCTACATCGGCCAGCACGGAAGCATCAGGGCCGCCGTCCTCTTGCACAACACCACGTTTGTGTACAACAGCGCTGGTGACATCAATGGCACCCTGACCGCTAGCACCAAGCAATACGAGGGCCACGGCGGCTGTGTCTTTGCCCACGGCTCCGTGGCTGTACTGATTACCAGCAGCCAGCTGCAGAGGGACAACACGGCTTTGGTTGGGGCCGCTCTAGCTTCCACACAGCTGTGTAGCGATGCAGCAACAGCACGCCAGCGCTTCAAAGACTTGCTCAGTGAGCTTGGGGAGCAGCAGGTATGGCGTTGGCCTGGCCTGAGTCTGGGGAGCCAATGCTGCTCCGCGCTCACCTCTGCCGCAGCAACCAGGCGACCTGACACGCCCCATGTGTATACCGTGCTGCTGCCATCTTGGTTTGTCCCCCGGCGATGTGCAGTGGCTGGAGGCGGCGGGGGAACTGCTTGGCCAGGGCTGCTCTCCACTGTGGCTGAGGGATGTGAGGCTGCCCAATCCCCAGGTATCTTCCCTGCCTTCATTGCCTTGTTGGCTCGACGTGCCTCTTCTCGCATGCTCACAAACCTCTGTTGTTCGCCATGCTCTTTGTCTATCTGGTGCGCAGGCCATCCCCGTGTGGATGCGGGACTTCACGCTGTCGGCGCTCTGGGCATCATGCGAATCCGATGCGGACTTTGCCGCGGGTGCAGGAGAGTCGTCATGCGCCTCGCTGGCAGCCGAGCTGCGGCACGCCTGTGTCGTGCAGGAGACGCTGCACGCATGCCGCAGCAGCAGCAGCAGCAGCAGCAGCAGCAGCAGCAGCAGCAGCAGCAGCAGCAGCAGCAGCAGCAGCAGGGCGGCGGCCGACGCAGCAAGCAGCAGGGTCCTGCCAGAGGTCACAGCATGGCTGCCAGAAAGTCTCGACAGCCGCAGCAGCAGCGCACTCCCGGCACAAGCGTATGCGGAGGTACCTCCGGCAGCAATGCGGCTGGCAGAGACCAGCGCCGAAGTGGCGAACGCCACGCTGCAGCTGCGGCCGGGGGCGCCCTTCTCCCTGTCCGTGCGGCTCTACAATGCGCTGCTGCGGCCAACCCGGCGAGGTGCGGCGAGGCGCTGCTTGCTGCCTGTGCGGTGTGGTGTGGTGTGGTGTGGTGTGTGCTCTGGTAATCTCAACAGCCCTCCTCGGCTCTCGCCCGTCCTGCAGACACGCTGCCATGGCGGGTCACGGTGGCCGTGACGCCATTGGTAAATGAGGGCGGCCTTGGCACGCCGGCGATGCTCGACCCGCAAGTCGTCAACCTGGATCCTGGATCCACTACGGGGGGCTCCCTGTCTGTGGCCGTCAACAACGGTGTTGCGCACTGGCCCCTGCTGGTGCTTCGAGGCTGGACCGGACACTACACATTGACCTTCACAGCGCACACGGAGCAGGCGGGCTTCGACCTGGACAGGGTGAGCTGAGGCTCATTGCAAAGTTGTCTGGAGGTAGCTGACTCACATCTTGCATGGCTGCTGCCTGGCCGCAGGTCGAGCCCCTGATCGTTGCCGCCCGTGTGGTGCCCTGTCGTGTGGGAGATGCGCTCGACCTGAGTGCAACCAGCCTGCCCGGCGCAATGTCATCATGGGTCGAGTGTAGCGAGTGCCCTCGCGGCCGCTTCACGCTGTGGCGCGACACCAGACCCCCCCTCTCATCCCCAGAGCTCAACAGGGCCGACTACTATGATGTGATGCAGCGAATGGCTCAGAGGGCAGTGGACGTCGAAGGGGCCGGCTGCCTGTCCTGTCCCAACTACGCCACCTGCCCTGGCGGCGCCCGCATCATCCCTGAGCCAGGCAAGAGGTCGAATGGGCGACAGCTAGTACAGCGCATAAAGTCACAAGCAAGCAACAACCAACCAACCAACGGTCACAGCACTGCCCCTTTGCTTGCAGGTTTCTGGCACTCGGGCCCAGATGTGGCACTCCTTCACAGGTAGCTCCTTGCTTGCACGAGAGCTGTCTTCTTATCAAGCGAGCGAGTAACACACAAAGTCTACCTCAACCCCCCACCTCACGCTTCTCGCTCTTGCCGCTCCTCACCCCAGGTGCCCCCAGGCTCCCGCGTGCGGCGACCCCATAGACGATGACCGCTGGCAGCGCGTTGAAGTGACATCCAACGCGACAGCACCAGACGCAGTCGTCGACATGACCATGCCAGCATCCGCGACAGCAGGGTCCACCACGGCCGACAGCCGCTCCGCCCTGCTGGACCAGTGCCAGCTGGCGGCCTATTCGCGGGCCAACACCAGCAGCAGCGGCAGTGGCAGCGGCAATGGCCTCGAGGGCTGCAGTGGGCTGCTGATCACAGCAGCGCCCCAGGAGCAGCAAGGCGGCTCCTCTGTCTCCTCCCCATCGCCATACGATCAGTTGCAGTGCGGCAGCGGCTACACGGGCAACCTGTGCGCCGCCTGCCTGCCCGACCACTACATCAACACCGAGTTTGAGTGCAAGTGAGGCGAGGCCTGGCAGCCCCTGCGCTGCCTGGTGCAGCCACTACAGCTAGCTGGAGCTGCTTGCCCCCTCGCTCACCTACCGTGGTGTCATGCACTTACACTCCAGCAGTACTTCACTGCTTGCTCGCACGCTGCCCGGCACAATGTGGCCCACCACTGCGGTACACTTACGGGCGACTGCTGACCGCACCCCGCCCTCGTGTCCACCCGGCCCGCCTGCTGCAGCAAATGCCCGCCCCTGGCCCGCACCATCGGCCTGGCGCTGCTGGCCTTCATCGGCGCGCTGCTGCTGGTGCTGTACGCCTCGCTGGTCAACCTCAAGGACAACATTCAGGGAGGGCCGCTGAATGGCTCCGTGGGTCGGTCAGACATCCTCAAGGTGCGGGGGCGTCGCTCAACTACTCCATTGCAGCCAGATGCGGCCGGGGGGTGTATTGCAGCAGGCTGTTCAATCTCCCAGCCAGGAGGACGTACGGCAACTAACCAGCCCTGTCGCCATGACCCTTCTCCCTTGCCCCTACTCCGCTCCTGCACTGTTATTGCGTACCCCTGCCGCCCCAGGTCCTCATCGTTCACCTGCAGGTGTGTAGGCTTATGTGGGGAGGGCCAACAGTAGCAATCGTTGGTTTACTGGCGTGCAAATGCGCATATATATCTCAAGCTCAGGGACATCAGAAGTAGGAATGCTCACCAGAGTTGGGCGTGGCTGCTGCACAACACTGCCATTGCTTCCCTCCCTCCCACCGCCGCAGTACTATGCCATCATCATGCGCCTACCCATCCCCTACCCGGCCAGCGTGGCCGGACCGGCCGGCGTTGTGTCGGCCATCGTTGGCATTGAGAGCTCGGTGGTCTACAACCACGCCTGCTTCCGGCAGGGCCAAGACAGCGCAGGGCAGGCCAAGTCCCAGATCATTGGCGCCCTCGTGGTGCCGTGCTTTGTCATATCGGGCAGTGTTGCGCTGTGGTGCCTCAGGTGCGATACCCGCCCGCACAGGTTCAGGTGCCCGTGCCCAAATGAGAAGGGCAGCTGGCGCCCTCTCTATCTTGGGTATGTGCTGCGCACGATCTGCTTGCATTGTATTGATGTGCCCTTGCGTTTTGCAGGTACCTGCTCATCGGGCGGCGCCGCAAGGGGGTCAGGCGAGCGGGCAAGCTACCCACCGGCGCTGCCCTGCCCGATGAGCTGCTGGGCAGCGGCGGCGGTCCTGCTGCTGAGCAGGAGCAGGAGCAGGACACCCAGGAGCCCGAAGCCTCATCACAGCAGGCGTCAGCCAGTCGTGTGGCCATCCAAGTGGCCGAGGGCCCGCCTCCGCCCCTGCAGCCCCTGGGTACCCTGGACAGCATTCCCAGCCCCAACATCAGCCGGGACGGCCCCTTCAACCAAGCACCAATGGGTGATCCCAACAGCATTGCCGACCCCAGCCCCAGCCCTCGGCGCGGCATCCTGCCTGGGCTCGTGACTAGCATCCAGCAACGGGTCAGCTCGGCCGTGAGCAAGTCCCTGACAAGCAGTCCCAGCGCCGAGACGCTCCGCCAGGTCGATCAGCTGCTCCCCGTTGTCGACCAGCTGGCCATCGTGCTGATGGTGGCCGTGTTCATTGTGTACCCCGGCTGGTCCAGCACGGTACTCAGCATCTTCAGCTGCTACAGCATCGATGACGGCGCGTCGGGGCCCTTCCCGGAGCGGCAGCAGGTGATAAACCAGCCGGGGTTTGGGTGACAGCCGTTGCGCACATAGTACCGGTAGCAAGTCATGGCTGCGTGACATCCCCAGCAGGCCACTCCAAACCCCACGCCGCGCACAACTGAGCTGCCATCCCCCCCATCCCCCGCCCGCCCACCCTCGCAGGCCACCTGGCGCCAAGGCTACTGGACTCGTGACATGGCGTCCCAGTGCTACACGGGTGGGCGGGTGTGACAAAACCCGAGCGAGTGTGGGCTTATTGATCAATTCAACACCAATCATCACACGGCCGTGCGGCAACTGACATGGAGCATGCTGGCCCTCCGCTTGCTTCTATCCGCGAACAGGCACACACCTGAGCACTTTCGTGCCGATCGGCGCCGTGGCCTTTGCGGTTGTGTGCCTGGCCCCGCCGCTGGCCACCTTCGCCATCCTCGCTCACAACCGGAGGAAGCTGCAGAGCGCTCACATGTTCCAGCGCATCGGCTTTCTCTACAGCCGCTACAAGTACGCATGCAGGGAGCTGACCAGTGGCATAGAATGCCCCGCGGCTCTTGTTTGACCAGCGGCTGCCGGCTCTCCCGCATCGCGCAGGCCCCGCTTCTGGTTCTGGGAGTCTGTACTGATGCTGGAGGAGCTTGCGCTGGTGGCTGTGGAGGTGTTTGGGCGCTCCTTTGCAAACGTGAGCAGCCCCCCGTGAGGCGCCTGGCCTCGTGCATGTCCTAGGTGGTGCGCAGCGGCTGTCATCGCATGCCGACTGCATACGTCCTGGTCGGTATGCTGACACCCGGACCCAAGCCAACAACTTGCTGCTCCCCACACGACCAACCCCACAGGTTGCCCACCAGACGACGCTGATGATTGTTGTCTTTACAGTGGTGGCTTCCATCAACACGTCCTGCTCGCCGGTCATCAGCCGCACCACAACGCTGCTGGAGTTCCTATCACTGGCAGTGCTGACGCTGACGCTGACGCTCAGGTTTGTCATCATCCTGCTTGAATAGTATAGGCTGCTGTCGTGTGCATGGTCCGTCCGTGCACGATCGATGTTGCGCCTCGCTCGGAAGGGCCAGCCACGTGCACTGTCGACATGGGCCCCCTGCCGCCCTCCAATGCGCAGCCTGTACTTTTCCGACAGCGGCACCAGCAACGCGCTCGGCGCTTTCACCCAGGTGAAGTGGGTGTGCTGAGCTGCAGACTTGATAGCGGACTCGCGCTGCGGGGGCGGCACCGGCGCAGTGCGTGGCGCTACTGGCGCGCCCGCAACGCACTAGATAGACGGATCCTATGATATGGGGAACCTGGCTGGTTGAGTGGTACGCGGCATCGCTTACATGAGATCATCCATGCATGGCAGCAGCAGCGAGCTCCCCTGCGCACCACAACCAATCACAGCCGCGCATGCATGCATGCGCCCAACCAACTCCACTAACTCCACCCGCCGGCCGCGGCTACCATCTGGTTTACCGGATCGCTATCCATGGGCGCCTCCCTGCCTGCCTGTCAAGCGTCCAGCTATCGGTGCTAGGCTGCATTCCGCAGGCTGGGGAGCAGCCGCACCGCATGCCCAGCACACGCCAGAAATAGAAATATAATTGGTTACGACTTGTGTGAAACACAGGTCGTCGCATTCAGGAGGGCGGGCGTGTCTGGTTCCAGCCCCACGCCTACCACCGCCAGCACACGCCTCATCGCCGCCCGCTGCTGGCACCTCGTGTCCCCGCCCTGTGTATGGCGCCTAACACAGAACGCCATCGGCGCCCTCATCATCACGCTCAACGTGACGCTGGTGGCGGCCTTCCTGGGCCTGCTGCTGCGCCAGACGCTCATCAACTCCAGGAGGCGCCTGCGCAGCCTGCGGTCCGCCCGCGCCGCGCGGGGCTGCCTTCCGTGGCAGCGCTTGGGCCCTCATTCTCATCCTCAGCCTCCTTCCCAAGAGCAAGCGAAAGTTGTCCCGAGCCCTATGTGAAGATCCGAATGCGCACCCGAAGGCACGAATGTGTGTATGCAGCAGTGGGCGGGGTTGTCTCATCAGCCGACCATTCATCCAGTGGCAGTGGGAATGGAATGCGTACCATGTCATCATCATCTTCATCATGTGTGCTGCTGCTATGTGAACCTAATAGATCCGCTGGCGGAAACGCACCCATTGCGCCGCGTTGCGGGATTTTGCTTGGTGCTACGTGGACCGTTTGGGTCCGTCTATCTGCGGAGGCAGGGTTTTTTGAACTTGGGAAGAACAATCTTCATCTTTGTACGGGGTATGCGAGCGATCGGGCCGCCATGCACGGTGCCAGGGCGGCATGCGTGCTGCGAGGGTAGGAGGGTGCGTGCGTGCGCCATGTGAACCAGCGAGCCTAATCAGCCCATCAAGACAATGCAGAGGGTGCACTCGTACGCGCACGGAGCGGAGGGCGGATGCCCAGCAGTAGGCAGGGCGGCCTTGGTTTGGTGCGGCCGGGCGGCAGCCGGCTGCGTCCGTAAATGATGAGCAGCACGCAAGGGGCGGGCCACCAAACCAGGGGCAGGGGCCCTCGCGGTCCTGCCATGTGTTCGCTGTGGCTGTATTATTGTCGTGTCACACTGAAGGCTTGTCATAGTATCGTCGTGCCGTCACGACTATGAGAGATTGTGTTGTGTGAGCTGTGCAAGAACTTACCGCTTGCGCCGCCGCCTTGCTTGGAGTGCGCGGCACGCAAGATCCGCCGAGTCCGAGCCTGCTATATGTGTGCGCTGCGTGCTGTGTGCGCTGCTGTTGCTGCTGGGCCTCCAGAGCACGCACTGCTGCTGACGCAGGGATGCATCCGTGACACGAACGGCGGGGGACAGCGTGTAGGGGGGGGCGGGGACGGACAGCAGGCTGTGCCACGCGCGCCGCGCTAGCCAGGGACCCGCGCGGGCAGCAGCGGTCCGGAGTGGGTGTGGGCAAGAGCCTGATGATGGGCTGCAGGCCAGCGGCCCGGCATGTGCGCTGCGGGCGGGCTGCCCTCATTCAGTGCTCGCTGCTGGCGTGAGGCGCGGCAGGCCTACCTGTGTGTGGCGCAAGGCAGGTGCCGGTGCGCGGCCTCGCGCCGCCTGCCGTGCCTCGCTCCGTGGCGCTGCCCCAGGCTGGTCCCGGCACCGGGTCGGGTCGGGCGGAGCCGTGGAGGCGGGCGTGCCGTCGCGGGAAGTCATGTCGGGATGTGTGGCGCAGATACATGCGTGTTTACGGTAGTTGTAAAAATCAGACGAAGTCAAGAACCTGCTGTACCTGCAATCCTGCGCACCCGACACTTCATCCATAACCGCTTCGACGGGGGGTCAAGCAGGCTAACAGGCAAGCATGCAGGGGGAGGTGAAGCAGTGGCACGCAGCAGCCGGCCAACTCACCTGGTGGCGTGTGATGCCAGAATCCAAGTAACTGCCACTGGCGCCTATCAGCCCGGCCCAACCCCATAACGCAACCGGATGCGAACCTGTGGGAATGGGGTAGGCGTACGTGCGGCGACTTTGGTCAGTAGACGAGCGTCGGCATGGTAGTTGCTGCGCGATTGTTGCGCTGGGCCGGGCTGAGAGCTAGCTCGGGCCCCGCCTCGCTCTGCAAGGTGGATGGGCGGCCGTGGTCGCGCAGTTGGGCCTCGCTCCTCGCTCGTGAGCGCCCTGCCTCGTGCGAGGCCCTTCAAGGGTCGTGGCAGCACCCCAGATAGAAACGCACCGCACCGTGGCAGCAGGTGTCTCAGGGGCGCTGAACGGCCGCAGCGTTACTTGCGCTAGCCAACGGCAGACCAGGAAACGTAAGCAACCTGACATTGGCAGCCCCGGTAGCTAGGCGCAAGCCGGCAGGGACGATGGCCAGACGCTAATGGTCTGTGGGCGCCGTGACTGATGATTGAATACTGCTGGCAACAGTATGGAATGTTAGCTGTAGCCAGGGGGGGACGGTACAAACAAAAGCTTCAGACCCCACGCCTCATAACCTTTCGAGGGGTCGGGACCGATTACCAACCCGAAGGGCAGCATACTCCGTACGACACGGCCGTACATAACCTTCCCGTGCACCATATTCAACGAGAGTTGTACCGGTCGTCTTTCCCTATATGTTGATGCAATCGCATGCAACTTCGCCATACAGGAGCCGCGCTGGGCCGCACCCCCAAAGCCCGAGCACAGCTGCCCGAGCGCGACCCCACAGCCAAGAGCCCCTGCCGCGGCCAATCCAGCTGAGTTAGCAGCTAGCTCGCCCAGTACCTCCTCAGCTATCCTGCTGAGTTGTGACGACCAAAGGTTGCGTGGGACGGTGCAGGGTGATGTCGGGGAGCACAGGGTTTTGGGTGTGGGGCAGACCTACCCCTCTCTCTTTGCCGCATTCATTATCCTTTGGCGTGCATAACAGTGCTACCCACAATACCTTAATTATCACGCCATCGAGCCGGACGCGTTTTGAGCCTGCCTTGTCGGCAACTTCCAGAGTCATCGCCCGGGCCAGCGCACACAGCAGATGCAGCCCGCGCTGCTTTCGCCAATTGAAATGCGGCGTCGTTGCGTGGCACCGTGCTCGACGAGCTATGGCGCGGCGGTGAGCTTGAGAATCGCTCCCCAGCAGTTCACATGGCAAAGCGCTCCCATGCGCTGCGATGTACGTGCCGAAAGACCAGTCACTACGTCATCTGAGCTGTTGCAGGTCCGCCCTACTCTCCGTGTCGCCAGCCGGCCCAGCATGGCGGGCCTGCCGCGCACCGTGCCCCGCGCATCCCCCTTCGATGTGTTTGATGACATCGACCGCCAGTTTGCTGCCATGGACCGCCAGTTTGCGGCTATGGAGCGGCAGGTGGGGCTCTGGGGCCGGCGGGGAGCGCGCGTTTGGGTGGCGGCCCCGCCCCGCAGCGCATTGCCCGTTCCTCCATGCCTGCCTGGGCTCAGGCCACCAGAATCCATAACGACCCATACCGCCGCACCTGCCGCCGACCCCATATCGTGCCTCCTCTGTCTCCAACCCCCCTCGCCGCGTCCGTCCACGTGCCCGCCCTCCGCTTCTGCCAGATGGACCGCGAGGTTGAGTCGGCCATGGGCGCCGCGCGCCAGGCGGAGCGGCGGGCGGATGCGGAGCTGCAGCGGGCGCAGAGCTCACTGAGGCAGCAAGGTGAGCAGGGATGGGGTTGAAGGGAGGGAGGGAGGGAGGGAGGGAGGGAGAGAGAGTGCGAGGGAGGGCAGCTGGGTGCTCGGAGGAGGAGGCGGGAGGGGAAGGGGGCGCACACCGACGGCGACCACTGCCGCTTCAAGTGGGGAAGAGTGAAGGGTCGTCGGCAGGAGGGGCACAGACGGTGCGATCACTGCCGTACGGCGCTGCTGGAGTGCTCGTGTTGCCCAGCCCGCACCCCGGTATGTGCTCACCTCACCCTGCACCTTGGCCCCTCCCCCTCCCTGCCCCTCCCTGCCGCCCCCCCTGCGCCAGACATGCGGTCCGCACCCAACGTGGACATCACCCGCTCCGAGGAGCGAGGTGTGTGGGCATTGGGGGATGGGAAAGGCCTGGGGGGTCAACGGAGGGGAGGGAAGCGAGACGTATCTGAGTGGGAGAGACTAGGGGCGGGGCAGAACGGAGGGAGGGGCTTTGCGGAAGGGAGGGAGGGGCAAAGTGCTGGCCCCAGGCTACTGGGTCGGGGGAGGCGTCCGCTGCCGCGCCCGGGCGGCGGCCTGGCCCCGGGTGGGGCGCGGGTGCAGCAGCAGCGGGTGCAGCAGCAGCGGTGCAGCGGGGGGTGCTGCGCCCTTGCGGTACCACCGCCGAGGGGCTGCGAGTGGGGGCCCGCGACAAGGCAGGGCGGCACCCAGCTGCCAGCCCCGAGCGTATGGCCGCACGCAGGCGTAATCCAGTCCATCATGCCCCTCCCGCCCTCCCTCCCCCTCCTTCCCTCCGCCCCCTTCTCCCCTTCCGCCCCCCACCCAGGTCCCGGCACGTACCGCTACTACGAGCGCATCACCATCACCGGTGGAGGTGCAGGGGCCCGCTCCGCCTCCCTCGCCGCGCTGCCGCCGCCCGCCGCCACCAGCCTAGCGACGCCGGCTGGCCCCGGCGGCCCCGTGCTGCTGGCTGCAGCCATGGCGGTGGGCGGATACGTGGCGCTCACCGCCGCCTTCCTCAAGAACTACCACCTCACGACGTAAGCGCCGCAAGTGTGATAACGAGTTTGTCAGCCTTTACGCACTGGCCATCGCCACCGCGGGACGGCTTCAAGCCCTGCTCCCGGACAGCCCCCACGCCGTCCTGCTCCCAGACCGCCTGCTCAGCCCACATGCCACCCGCCCCCGGCCCGCCGGGGCCCGCCCCCGCGCCGTCCGCTCCCGGCCCGCCTTGCCAGTCCCCACGCATCCCGCCCGCTAACGAAATAGAAGAGCTATTAGCGCACAACATGAAAAGCTGCGCAATCGAAGATTTTGGTTGAGTGTTGATGAAGTAGTGTGGTTTGGGTGCGAGGGATGTTGGCTTGCTAGGCGTGCAACGAAACCCGTCACTGTTTGTGGTTTCTCTTTCTTCTCATATCCCATGTCCTCCCTAACCCCCTCTATCTTCTCCCCACCGGCGATCGACACAGCAGGCCGTGTCCACTCCATCGTCTTGCGATATCAGTACCCGCATCCTCCGCCGCTCGCCCTCCCTCGCCCCCTCCCTCCCATCCCGCAGGTACGCCGACTCCAAGCGCTGGCTGCTGGCGGCGCTGTGGCCGCTGCTGCTGCTCTTCTCGCCGGCCTTCCGGCGGCAGTTTGCGGCGGCGGTGCGCGGCGCCAAGCCGGGCAGGCAGCAGCAGCAGCAGCAGGCAGGTCAGCCGGGGCAGGGGCAGGACCGGTGAGGGAGGGCGTAGCGGTGATGCGCGGAGGCGGCCGGAAGTGTGGGCGGCAGCGGCGTAAGCAGGAGCTAGCTAGCTCCTATAGGAGGGCGCAGACAGGGGCGCTGCTCGGCGGGTGCTGGGGCACTGCATGGGGCCGGGCTGGGGGTCAACACATGCGTGCTCGATTGCAAGTACAGTGAGCACGCCCCGGCCGTAACGCCCTGGTTGATGACGCGTGTGTGGTGCGTGTGCGGCAGGGAGGTAGGCAGGCAGGGAGGTTCACTGTGGCAGCAGGGCCAGCAGGAGGCGCAGTGCGCTCGTGGCGGCTGGCCGCAGGGGGCGGGGCGGGCGGCATGCGACCCAGCCCCGGCCGCTGCCTCTGCCCCGGCTGCCGCCAGCCGCCGGCGTGCGCGGCACTGGGCAGCAGGGGCAGCAGGGGCGTGGTGCTCGGCGCGAGAACGTGTGTCGGTGTTGGCTCGCCCCTTTAGGGGCACGAGCCGTTCGACTCGGGCACCAAGGTAGCGCAAGGACGATGTATGCACTTGGAGCAAGCAGTTGGTGGATGTAGTGCGGCTGAAGCCCATGGCAGCTACGCGCACAGACATCTCTACAAAGAGCGCTGCCATGTATCGACCGAAATAACATGTGGCCTCAAGCGCGCGGCGACTGTCCGCACTCCAGGCTGGCCATGGCAGTGCCAAGTCCAGTGTCGAACCAGGACCTCACAGCATCGCCTGCATTTTGTGCAAAATATCTACAAAATTTACTTGTAAGCTTAAAATTCAAGCCTCACTCGTGTCAGTGCACGGTGCACCGCCGCAACACAAATGCAGCTTGCGCGGCCGGCGGAGGGTCTGCGCCGCCGACCGCGAGGGCCTCGGTAGATGTAAGAGGAGTTGACAAGGGGGATCCCAGCTACGGAAACGGCATCGGCGGCGGCACGGCAGCGGCGGCAGCAGGGGCGACCAGTACTGTGCCGCCACCCACCACCGCCGCCGGCAACGCGCCTGCTTCTCGCGCTGCTCAGGCGCCGGCCATCGCCAGCAGTGCGGCTACCTCGAGCGCCGGCAATGGATGGAGTGGCAGCTGAATTGCCAGCCGCAGCTCGCTGCCTACCAGTCCGCCATTCCCAGCGCTCGGGTTGCCACCCTGCTGCGGCACCTGTTCGGCGGCTGGGGCGGCCTGAGCGTGCAGGACCTCCTGGCCCACTTCTCCGAACCCCGTCAGCGCAAGAAGCGGCTCGAGGTGTACATCCGCA
>BDDC01000934.1:9615-37380 GCA_001662425.1 Chlamydomonas sphaeroides | reverse complement strand
GGGGGGGGCGCCATGGGGGGGGGGGCCAGGGGGGGGCGCCATGGAGGGGGCGCCATGGGGGGGGGCGCCATGGGCCCACCGGACATGTGATGACCCGACAGGCTGTGCACGTTGCAGGACAGGGCCGGGCACTGGCCCCAGGCGCGCGCCACAGGCCGCCGCACGCGGCCCGGATGCCAAAACGGGCCACCCCTGGTCCCCCTACATGACACCACACGTCCCCACACGACGGTGAGGCGCCGGACGCACCTGCAGGCCCAGCCACCGCGGCGCTCCGACCTGAGCAGGGAGACGGGGCAATGCATCAGGCGGGTGGGGATGGCGACGAGCTTGACATCTTGCCGCCGGGGAACCTTTGGCCGTGGCGCGTGTGGCTGCAGGGGGTGTTGTGGCACGTGCGGTGTGCAGGCGTATGTGCCTCGGCTGCCATGCCTGGCCGGGCTACCCTCGCCCGCCCGCCCCCGCACCCACCCTCAGCATGATTGCGTTGCTGGGGATCATGAAGAGCGAGTAGCCCAGGAAGAATAGCCCGCTGCCCAGGCCGTAGACTGCAGGGCGGAGGGAAGGGGCAGGGGAAGGGAAGGGGAGCGGGAAGCGGGCGTGTCATAGAATCGGGGAGTCAGGTTCGCAGGCAGGGGCTTATGTGGGTCGCCCAGGCTGGGGGCTGGGGCGCCCTGTGGTTGCGACGGTGGGGACTGCGGCGGACGAGCTCCAATGCAGGTGGGCTGCGGCCGGAGCCGGGGCGGGCTCGGCGCCCAGGGCGAGGAAACCCCACGGTTGACGCGGCTGCGGAGGTAGGCCGAGTGCCCAGACAGCTGAGGCCCCCCTGCACCGCCGGACACAGGTGCTGACGTGGTGCAACTCCACGACGGCACCCACCCTGGGCGTTGAATCCCAGGTCATGGTTGAGCTGGATGCTGGCGAAGGCCAGGTTGGTGCGGTCGATATAGCACAGGGCCGAGATGGCGCAGAAGAGCGGCAGGATGGCGCGGTTGACCTGCCAAGCCGCCAGCACAACAGCGCGTGTAAGCGGCGAGGGGTTGCACGGTACGGCGCCCCGAGGAAATCCAGCAGCCGCGCGCGCTGTGAGGTCGGGCCAGCGGCCCGGGCCCTGTCAGCGAAGGGCGCCCCAAGCAAGCGGCGCCCGCGGCCCTGACGTGGGTCGCGGACCTGACACAAGGCCCGACTTGGACCCGATTTGGGCCTGACGCGGCTCTTGCGTAGCCCTTGCTTGGGACCTAGCCCCAGCACAGGACTTGACGTGGCTCCCGGTGCTAACGCACGGCCCGACTGACCTTGCGGAACACGGTGGCGGCGGACACGGCCGCCGAGGTCGACTCCGGGAACATGGCTGCTCACAGGGTGGGGGAGAGGGGCTGGCAGGCGAGACCAGGATGATGGGGCGGCAAGGGTGCCGGGGGTGGCGAAGACCGGAGGTAGGGGTTGGAGGGGCTGGAGGCAGGTATGTCAGGCGGGGGCCCGCGAAGCGGCTGATGCGCAGATGTGCCGATAGAGGCTACCACCGGGATGTCCCGTGGCGTAGGCGGCGGGCGACGTTGCCCGGACAGGCCGCAGGGGGGCGCAGCTGGGAGGGATGAGGGGCAGGGGAGACGGCGATATGCGAAACGGCAGGGAGTCAGCTGGCTGCGGGCGGCGCTTGGCCGGGCCGGGGGGGGGCTTGTGCAAGTGGGTGAGAAGGTGGAGGGACTCGTTCGGGCAGAGGCTGTGTGTGGCTGTGTGCGCATGGAAACTCCCTGTCCCCCTGCTGCGCCCGCCGAGCCGCTCACACACCAATAATGGGAGGAGCGCCGCGGGACGCCTGAGCGGCGGGGAGCCGATTCACGACATGGAACCCCCAGGAACGGGATGGTGAGGCAGAGCAGGGTCCAAAAGGCTCCGGCTACGAGATTGGTTGCAATATAACGACAACTCTTTGCAGATGCGCGGCTCGAGGGTAAAGCACGTTGCAACACGCTGAACGCTTGCTCGTCGAGACGATGATGCAAAGCTATGGCCAAGTTCTTTGTGTAAGGCGTCTAGCAGCAGCTTCAATGCAAAGTTTCGGTTTGTGTAGGGCTGCAGCACAAGCAAACGATCCAGTCCCAAGTCCGATGCAGTTCAGTTGATGGCACGTATGGTCTGCTATGTACAAGCCACGCCGGGACACACAACACTGACAGAGCCAATCACAGTGAAGATGCGAGCGCATGCGGTTGCGTTGCGTTGAGCTTGTTTTGGGCAATACCAACTTGTCTCGCTTTGCATTGCGCTGCCGCCCAGGCCCAGCAATGACCGCGGTAGTACATCATGTGCAGCCTGACAGCTAGTGACCGGCGCTGTCAAAGAGTGCACCCCTTGGCGCCACGATGGCGGAGCGCGGCGGTGAGCCTGCGGCGTGGCTTTCAAGTTCCGAGCGCCCCATGCGAATGACTTGCGACGATCGCGCCGGCCTGCCACTCGTGCGGCACAACACACTCACCAGCATGCCGACCATGCCTTTTGCCCTCGCCCCCGAACGCGACTTGGGCCCCCGCAACCACAGACCCTGGCTTACCGCTGCCTAAATCCCTGTCGCTTTGGAATCGTTGGTCGCAAAGCAACGCTGCAGACGCTGTCGTGGCCCCAAGCGCGGCCGCGTCAGTGCGGCCGTCGCCGCAGCAACTCCAGCAGCCACATGCCCAACCTGCGACACGTAACCGCAGTCCGGTCCTGGCCCGCCCAGCCCCAGCCCGCTGCCAGCTGCTGAACCTCGGCGGGCGCTCCTATCACATGCTGGCAGCTTCCCGGCGGCGGCAGCCCGCGCTGCTGCTCGCCGTGGCGGCGGCGGCGGCGCAGCTGCGGCTCTCCGCCGCCGCCCGCTCGCCGCCGACGGCGACGCCGACGGCGGCGCTGGCGCCGTCGCCGCCGCCACCCCAGGCACCAGCTGCCATCACGCCGCCGCCGGACGTCTCACGCACTCTGTCGGCGCCGTTTGCCGCTACCGCGTTAGGAACCCCGGCAGCGCCGCGGCCGCTGCTACTCGCGCCGCCAGCCTCAACGACTGCAGCCGCCGCCGACGCCGCCGCCAGAGCCGGGGAGCAACCGGCAGGCGCCGGTCCCATCATTGGTCTCCAAGCTGTAGGGCATGTCAGCCGAGGCCAAGCCGCGAGCTCTGCTGCGGCCGGCGCTGGCGCCGGTTATGACGGGGGCCTCCGCCCCTCAACTGAGGACTGCCGCGCCGGCCAACCCTCTGCCGTTGCTGACGGCAGCGGCATTGCCGGCGCCGCCGGCGCCAGCGGCGGCGGTGCTCTGCTTTTGGAGCAGCTCTCGGGCACTATATCCGAAACCGCACAACGGCCGCCGATAGTTGCCAGCCGGCGCGGCGCCCTGTCCACGGTGGTAGGGGACGCGGGAGAGCCCACCGCCGCCGCCCGGCCGCGACCCGACGGCCGCTCCCGGCAGCCGCCGTCACCGCCGCGCAGCCCCGGGCACGGCCGTGCCAGCTCCCAGGGCCGGCGGAGCCCTCTGCGTCCCGAGCGCTCGGCCGGGGAGGTGGCCGAGGTGGACGCGGCGCTGACGCCGCTGGGCGTGCGCTGCGTGACGGCGGTCCACGGCTTTGTGGCAGACCTGCTAGCGGCGGTGACGTCGTCGCCGCCGCTGCCGCCGCTGGCGGACCTGCTTGACGCCGACCGCCGCGCCGCTGTCGCGGAAGAGGTTGCGCGCCGCGCCGCTGGCGCCATCGGCGCCGGTGCGGGGCAGGCCGCCGTAGAGCGCGTCGCCGTGGCGGCGGCAGCCGCCGCCGCAGCGGCGGCGCTGCGGCGGAACGAGGGCCCGGCTGCGGCCGCCGCCGCGGCGGAGGCGGGCGTCCGCGCCGTCGCGTCGTTGGCTGTGGCCCGGGTCGGCGGCTTGCTTCAGGCGGCTTGCAGGTCCGCCCCTACCAACGCGCAGCTGGGTAACGTGACGGCGCTCATGGAGGCCGTCTACCTGGCCGCCGGCGTCAGTCCCGTGGCCTCGCTGGCGGCGCTGGCGGCGGCGGCGGCTCGGCACAGCGCGTTCGCGGACCCGGCGCCGCCGCGGCCGGCGGCGGCGGCGGCGGAGCCGCAGGACGGGCTGGAGCCGGCCGAGTGGCGGCTGGTGCAGGCGGCGCTGGAGCCGGCGGTGGCGGTGCTGACGCCGCCGCTGCTCATGGCGTCGCCGGGGCGGCTGGCGGCGGCGCTGCTGGCGGCGGCGGCGGGCCCGGGGTTCGCCGGCCCCTCGCCGGACTCGGGCCTCCGCCTGGCGGCGGCGCTGCTGCGGGCGACGCAGCACTATCACGCCAGCAGTGCCGCCGAGGAGGCCGCCGCCGCCGCTGGCGCCGCCGCCGCCGCAGCGGTGCCGCCGCCGGCGGCCGCCGCGGCGCTGCTCGCTAGGGCGGTGGCGCTCGCGGAGCGGCAGGCGCCGGGCTGGATCCTCGCTCCCGTTGGCTCCGATCCACTTCTGTCCGCCGGCCTGCTGCTGAGCCTGGACCAGCTGGGCCTTGGCGCCACCGGCTGCCAGCAGCCCGGCGGCGCCATCCTGTCTGCCTGCCTGCAGCCCTGGCGGCGGCCCGGCGGCGGCGCCGCCACGGACGCGCCCAGCCGGGACGACGGCGGCGGCGCCGCCGCCGACCCCGCGCTGGCTAGGCTGGTGCTCCGCACGCTGCTGCGCTTGGACTGCTGCGAGCACGCGGCCGTGGAGGCGCTGGCGGCGGCGGCGGGCTGCAGGGCCGACGGCGCGCCGCTGGGGGTGTTGCCGCCGCCGGAGGTGAGCCTTGCCCGTGCCACGGGCCACCACGTTTCCGTCCGCCGGACACGGTCGTGCGGGACGTGTTGGCACACGTGGGGGCGCGTGTGGAGAAGACGTGCGTGTGTCTCCGGCCAGGGGGGGATGATGCCCGACACGTGTGCGACATGCAGGCCCCTCGTGCCCCCTGCCACACCCCCGTGCCCTGCACAGGCCGCCCCCTCGTCATCCGCCTCCGCAGCTGCCGCACAGCTGCCGCCCCACCTGGGCGAGCAGTTTGTGCTGGCGGCCCGATACGGCAGGCCCGCCTGGATCCGATTCCGCGATCCCGACGAGCTGGTCGACCTGGACCTGGATCTGGGTGCTGACGGCGTGGCCGGGGGAGCGGCGGTTCTGCCGGCTCCAGAGGCTCCGCCGGCGCCACCGCTGGCGGCGCCAGCGGCACCGGGGACACGGTCGTCAGCGGGGCCAGGGAGCGGCAAGGGGCTGGTACCAGGGCCGGGCAGCGCGGCGGCTGCGAGCAGCGCCACCGGGGGCGCCGCGGCAGCAGAGCACGGTCGGGGCCCGGGCCTGGGGCTTGCGAAGCAGCCAGTGCCCTCCCCGGCAGTAGAAGGCGGCGTCACGGGCGACCTGCTGCCAGCGCAGGTGGCATCCGTGCCCAGGACGGGGTCGGCATCGGGCCCAGGCTCGGGGCTTTTGCTCCCGGCAACCGGAGCCAAGGCCGCGGACGCAGGGCTGCACCCGGGCCACACGCGGGGCTTGGCGGGGAAGGCGGCAGGCGGGTCGGCGGACGGAGCCTGCGAGAGTGAGGTCGCGACACAGGAGCAGGCCCAGGCGCGGCGCCAGCAGGCACAGCAACCCAGCCAGGAGGTACGGCAACCCAGCCAGGAGGTACGGCAACCCAGCCAGGCGCAGAGGAAGGAGGCGTCGCAGCCAGGGGCGCCGCCCGAGGCCCCGGAGGCGCCTCAGCCTGCACCCGAGCAGCAGCTGCCGGCGTGGGCGCTGGAGAAGGCGCGGCGCCGCGCCGAGCAGGAGCGGGCGATGGCTGACAAGGCGGCGAGGCGGCTGCGGCACGCTGCCGGGGAGGCGGCGGCGGCGCGGAAGCGGGAGGAGCAGGCGGCGGCGGAGGCGTCGCAGCGGCAGGAGCGCGCGGCCGCGGCGGCGGCGCAGCGGAAGAAGAGCGCGTCGGCAGGGGCCACGGAGGCCGCGCGGCGGCAGCGCCCAGAGGCAGCCGCCGGCGGTGTGGCGGACGGACCCGGCGGCGGTGTGACGGCGGCAGGGCGGCCACCCAAGGCGGCGGCCGGCACGGCGCCACGGGATGTCGAGGCCGACGGCGGCGGCGTCAGCGGCGCCGGCAACGGGCCGACACCCGGCGTGGCGCCGGCAGCCGCCGCGACGGCGGGGCTGGACAGCGCGTCAGCGGCGGCGCAGCGCGAGGCGCTCGCGGTGCCGCTGGCGGCCTTCGCGTACGCGCCGGCGGCGGCGGCAGTGGCGGCGCCGTCGGGCGGCCCCTCCGCGGCGCTGGGGTACCTGGCGGCGGGCTGTCAGGTGAGGCAGCTGGCGTGTTTGCTGCCCTCCCTCCCGCCTCGTGTGTGCCGCGTCAAGCTGGGGCCGCGGGGCCCTGCGATGCTATGTGACACGGCGCCCTGCCCCCCAACTACTCCCCACTGGCAGGCACTGGCGGAGGCGCTGTCGCAGCAGCCGCCGGCGACCGGGGGCTGGCCGCCGCTGAGGTCCTACCGGTCGCAGCACCTGGTTGCGCTGGCGGTGGGGGAGCTGCGGGCCGCCGGCGTCGACCCGGCGGCGCCGTCACCGGGGCCGCCGGCTGGTGCTGCTAGAGCGGCGGCGGCGGCAGTGGACCCCCGGGCGGTCGGACCGTGCACGGAGCATGCGCCCACGGCGCCGCAAGTGGCGAAGGCGCTGTCGGTGGAGCGGCCAGCAGGCGGCGCTGGCGCTGGCGGCGGCGCCGCCGCGGGCCTGTGGCTGGCGGCGCCGACGCCGCTGCCTCTGCCGCGCGTCAACCCGCTGCTGCAGGTGCGGCCGCGGCGCGTCTTACTCGGCCCGCCTGGTGTGTTGGGTGCGGCGCCTAGCGCGCGCCTCTGGGGCCGCGCAGGCTCCGCCCCCTGGCCGCGCCCGACGCTGCCCCTCGCCCGCGGAGAGTTGCAGAGCAGTGGTCCGTTGCGGCCGCGGGTGCCGCACAACGCTGCTACACGTGACGGGTGCTGGCCCGACGCCCGCCGGCCCTCGCGGCGGCGTTCGGTAGGCCTACTCTAGCCCGCCCGCAACGAAGCCAACTGCCGCCGCAGACGCCCGGAGGCGGGACCCGCACAGCGCCCGCCACAGAGCCCTGCTCGCCTGCCCACACACCGCCCTCAGGCAGCCTGGCTGCTGGCCTCGGTCCGCCAGGCGGCGAGCGCGCTGGCCGTCGCGCCCTCGTGCAGCGGACTGGCTGCACGGCTGGAGTCGCAGCTGTGCGGGCCGCTGCAGGTGGGGTGCGAGGACTCGGCTCCGCTCCCTGGCGGGGTCGGCGCTCGGCGGCGCCATCATCCTCAGCAGCAGCGGCCCGCGCTATTCCAGCGCGTGGGGACGTGGGGACGTGGGGACGTGTCACCGCCACCCTGGTCCGCCACAGCCCTGTAAGCTTTGCATTTGGTACTCCCCACTATCCCGTCAGGCCTCGTTGGAGCGGAGGCTGCTGGCTACCGGCGGCTCCGCCGCCCCAGCGGCGCCGCCTGGCGGCGCCGCCGGCCCCGGCGGCTCCGCCGCCGCTGGGGGCGCTGCAGGTGGCGGCGGTGACAGCACCAAGCTTCCGCCGGACCAGGCCGCGGACGTGGCGGCGGTGGCAGCGCGGCTGCTATCGGAAGCCACTTGGCGACGCGCTGCCGCCGCTAACGGCGCCGCAGCAGCCGCCAACGGGCCGCCGCTGGCAGAATTGCAGGCGGCGGCGGTGCGGCTGCTGCCGTCCATGCGGCCAGGCGACATGCTGACAACGCTCAAGGCGCTGCAGGCGGCACGGCTGCCGCCGGCGGCGGTGCCGCTGCCGGAGCGGGCGGCGGCAGGGTTTGCGTTGGCGGCGCGAGCGGCGGAACTGTCGGACTGGCAGCTGCTGAAGGGCCTGGCGCTGGCGTCCTGGATGGCGGGCGGCGGCGGCGGCGGCAAGGCAGCTGGCGGCGGTGGCGGCGGCGGCGGCGGCGGCGGCGTGCCGGACCCATGGGCTCCCAGCGCTGGCGGTGCCGCCATGTCCCGTGTGTCGTCGGCCCTGGCGGCGGCACTGGCGGCGCGAGAGCTGCAGCAGCGTGGCGGCGGCGGTGGCGGCGGCAGCGGCAAGTCCGCGGCGCTCGCGGGTCTCCGAGTCCTCGCGGCCGACGGCTGGCGGCACCGGGGGCTGGCGCTTGCGGCGCTGGGGTTCGACGCCGCCGCCGTCGCGACAGTGGCGGAGCCGCTGCCGCCGGCGGTGCTGGCGCAAGTACGCTCGCACCTGCCAGAGCTTGTGACGATGGGGCTCCTCGGCGAGGCGGAGCTGGCGGAGCTGCTGACGGCCGTCTTGCGCACAGCGCCGCCGCCGCCGCCGGCAGGCGCGGATGCGGAGCAAATGGCGGCATCCCTCACAGGGCGTGCTGCGGAGGTGCTGGCGGCGGCGCTGCGGGAGCGGCTGGCGGCTGGCGGCCGGCTGGATCCGGCGGCGGCAGCTCGGCTGCTAGAGGTGCGTGACTGTTGCATGGTGCCTCTGGTGCCCGGCTCCCGCAGTCTCCCAGGCTCCCTCCCGCAGTAGAGTGGCCCGGCGCCCGGGGTTGCGTGCCTGGGGCTGGAGGAGTCGACGGTCTACAAGGTGCCTGCCACGCGTTCAGCCCGCGCTGCTGACGTTCCCGCACCTCGTGCTGCTGCTGTTACGCCGCAGGCTGGGCAAGCGTCGAGAGGGGCTGACCTGGGCCCTCTCCTGTACGACACCGTCACTGGCGACGTCGGCGCCGCCGCCGCCGCCGCCGACGGGCGGCTGGCGCCGCGCTGCCTCGTGCAGCTGCTGGCGGAGGCGATTGCTGACGGTAGCTCTGGTAGCGGCGGCGGCAGCGGCGACGCTTCGCACCCGCGACAACCGCAGCGGCAGCGAGACGACCAATCACAGGCCCCTCAGCCCGTGACGGCGGCGCCGACGGCAGCGGTGCTGCTCGCAGACACGCAACGCGCGCTGACGCCGGCACCGCTAGCTGCGCTGTCGCCAAAGCGCCTCGCAGCAGCTGCGGCGGCGGCGCAGGCGGCGGCGCAGGTGCTCGGCGCCGCCGCTGCGGCTCCGGACCCCGCGGAGGCTGTGGCGGCGGCAGCGGCGGCGGTGGCGCTACGCCGACGGTTGGGCCGAGAGCCGGCGGCGGCGGCGCCCATTGTCGAGCAGGCGCTGGCGGAGGCGGAGGCGGCGCAGCCGGGGCTTGTTGAGGCTTGGCAGCGACACGAGGCCGCCGCCACCGAGCTGCATCGGCGGCGGCTGGCAGAGTCCGAGGCGGCGGCGGCGGCGGCGCTGCGGGCGCTTCACCGCAACTTTGTGGAGCGCCGGGTGGAGCGCCGCGCAAGTTGGCCGGCACCGATTGCAGATCAGACCGCCGCCGCCGCCACGGCGCCACCGGAGGCGCAGGCCGAGCCGCCGCCGCTGCCACCGACCGTCGCTGCAGCGCCGACGCCGACGCCGACGCCGACGCCGACGGCGACGGCGACGCCGACGCCTGTTGGCGGGGTGCAAGGCCTTGGCGCCGTGGCCTCCGTGCAGCCCCCAGCCCCAGCATCAGCGGCGTCGCCGCAAGCGGCCGCGGCCGCCGAGCTGCCGCCTCCCCAGGTCTCGCCGCCACCGCGGTCAGCGACCGGGCCCCGCCAGCAGCAGCGCGGCGCCGCCGCACCGCCATTAGCCCCCTTGCCGCCGCCGTCGGAGCTGACGCCGATGCCGCCACCGCCGCCGGTGCTGCCGGTCAGCGCGCGCCGGGCGCTACTGCTCCGCCGGCTGCAGGCCTCCCTCTCCGACGCCGCCGACGCCGCGCTGCGGACCCTGCTGCTGCCGTTGCCCGACGCCGCCCTCCTGGCGGCCCTGGAGTCGCACCCGGAGCTCCTCGGGACCGACGGCGCCGTACCTGTACGACAGCAGCAACTGCCGTACCAGGCCGGCGGCGCCAAGGCGGCGCGCGCTGCGGCACCGGCGGCGAGCTCGGACCTGCTGGGCCGGCTGCTGCCGTCACGGAAGCTGGACTCAGACCAGGCGGCGATCAACGCACGATTGACGTCGATGCTGCAGAGCGTGGCGGCGGCGGCGCCCGGTGGCGGCGCCGACGCCGTGCTGGGCGTGCTGCGGCTGCTGCGCCGCCACGGCACGGCCGTGGGCCTGGAGACGCAGCACGCGCTGCACGTCGCACTGCAGGCCTCCTTGCCGCACATGCGGCCGCAGCAGCTGTACGACACGCTCGTACTGCTGCATGCATGCCGTCTGTACCCGCCCGCCGCCATTGGCATCGCGGCGCAGCGCGTGCTTGCGCTGCGCGCCAGCGGCGGCGCCGCCGACGCTGACGCCGACACCGCAGCGGCGACGTCAGGACGCGGTGGCCGCGGCGCCGCCGACGCCATCGAGCTGCAGCTGGCGGTGACGGGGCAGATGCTCCACGTGGCGGCGGCGACGCTGCTGTCGACGGAGCTCGACGGCGCTGCCGCCGTCGACCTGGTCCGCGCCGCCGCCGCAGCGGCACTGCGCGCCGCCTCGCGCGCGTTGCCACCGCCGCAGTGGCCACCCGACGCGGCCGCCGACCCGACAGCACCGTCGGTGGCGGCGCCGCCGCTTCCCGAGGCCGTACGCCGGTGGCTGCCGTCGCTCCTGCGCGACGCGGCGGCGGTGGCGGAGCGGCTGCCGGTGCAGCTGGCGGAGGCGGTGCGCGGCGCGGCGGCGCCGCTTCAGGCGCTGGCGGGCGTGCAGCGCGAGCGGTCCACGCAGGTGCGGCGCAGAGCCGTACAAATGTACGACATGTTCCGCGTCGTACGTACAACGCTCGTTGTGTCGTACCTGCGTGTCGTGCCTGCTTCGTATCGTCGCTTAGCCCCGCCCGGCCCAACCCCGCGGCCCCCAGGCGCTGCTGCACGCCGCGCTCGAGGCGGGCGCGCCTGACCCCGACGGCCGCGGCGCTCGCGGGCCGCCGCCGCCCGCGCTGCTGGCGCTGGCGGTGGCGCACCTGCCGCTGTGCGCCAACCCGCCTGCCGGCCTCATACGCAGGTGAGAGCGCCGCGCCGTGTGGGCCGTGTGGGACGTGTGGGACGTGTGGGACGTGTGGGACGTGTGGGACGTGTGGGACGTGTGGGCCGTGTGGGACGAACGGGTCGGGGCGCCAGCTGCCGTGCGGGCTGCACGCTCGGGCCCACATGGCTGCCGTGCGGGCACTGGCCACTGGCGTTGTCACAATTGGCAAACCCCGCGCTCCCCTCTGCTTGCCACCTGCCTACCCGCAGGCTGGTGGATGCGCACGAGCCGCTGCTGACGGGCGGCCCCGCCGCCGCCGACGCGCCGCCGCCGCCGCCGGCGCTGCCGCTGCCGCCCTGGCGCGCCGCGGACCGGCTGCTGAGGGCCGCCGGCCGCTGCGGGCCGGGCGTGCGGCAGCAGCTGGCGGAGGCGATGGCGGGCAAGGTGGGACCCGTGTCAAACCGCTAACCAACCCATGCGCCCCCATCCTCCCATTCCCTCCCACGCCCTCCCCCACCCCTTCGCCGCCCACAGGTGCTGCTGCTGCCTTGACAGCAGCTCGTGTCAACCAGCGCACCTCCCCATTCCCTCCCCCGCCCTCCCCAGCACCCACGCCGCCCACAGGTGCTGCTGCCTTGACAGCAGCTCGTGTCAAACCGCGCACCTCCCCATTCCCTCCCACGCCCTCCCCAGCACCCACACCGCTCACAGGTGCTGCTGCTGCCTTGACAGCAGCTCGTGTCAAACCGCTCACCTCCCCATACCCTCCCACGCCCTCCCACACCCCAGGTACTGCTGCTGCCCAGCTGTCAGCTCATGAGCCTGGCGGCCTGCGGCGAGGGCCTGGCGGCGCTGCCGCCTCTGGACCTCATCGCCATTGCGCATCGACTGGCGGTGAGGAGGGGCGCCGCGCGGGCCCACGTGGTGCCGCGTGCGGTGTGGGACACAGCCGGCACGAGTCGGCACGTGACTGCGATAGCACGGCATCACCGGCCACACTGGCGGCAGCGGGAAAGCGCCTGCCGCCGCAACGGCCTCCCAACCGCCGCAACGGCCTCCCAACCGCTGCAACTGTCTCCCAACCGCCAGAACTGTCCCCCTACCGCCGCCCCCAGGCACACTACCGTCTGGACCAGGCGCAGCAGCGCGCCGCCGCTGCCGCCGTTGGGAGCAGCCGATCAGGCCTCGGCGGCGCCGCCACCGCCGCGGTCGATGACGGCGTCGATGCCAACGGCGGCGGCGGCGTAAACGTCAGCGGCGACACCGCCGCCGTCGGTGGCGTCAGAGGCGGCTCGCCGTCTGCCAGCGACGCGCTTATTGGGTTGACCCGCGCGATCCGGAAAAGCATGCTGGCGGCGGCGCCAACGCCTGACGTTGACGTCGGCAGCCGTCACCCACTGCAGCTGCTCGGCGTCGCTCAGTCGCTGGCGGCGACGCTGGCGGAGGAGGCGGACGGCGCGCTGCCGCTGACGGCACCGGCGGCGGAGTTGGCGGCGCTGACCTCATGCGACCTTGCGGCGCTTGCTCTTGCCCGAGCACCCGTGCGTTCGGCGGCGGCGGCGGCAGCGGCGACGCCGGCGGCTGATGGGCTCAGCCGCTGGGGCGACGACAGCGGCGGCGACGGCAGCGGCGGCGGCCTGGCGGCGGCCGCTGTCGCAGCCCTAGACCTCACTGAGGGCGCTTCTGCGGCGGCGGCGGAGCTGTGGTCACAACGGACACCGGCTGGCGGCGCCACCGAGGCAGCCGCGGCGCCGCGGCAGCAGCAGCCGCCACCCTGCGAGCTGACGGGGCCGGAAGCAAGGCTGCGGCTGATGGCCACGGCGGCGAGAGTGCACTGGACGTCAGACGGCGGCGCCGCCGGCAGCGGCTCCGCTGCTTGGCTGCTGCAGCACACGCTGTGGGATGCCCTCCGCCGTGGCGGCGGCGCCGCTGCCGCCGCTGGTGTCAGACCTGGCAGTGCCGCCGCCAACGCTGCCAACGCCGATCCGGCCAACGCCAGCCGGCTGGAGTGGCTGCTGCGGACGGCCAAGGCGGCGGTGGCGGCGCCACCGGCGCGGCGCACCGGAGCCGTGACAGCGGCGCCGAGGGCTGGCGGAGCCGCTGCGTTGGAGGTTGTGTCGCCGACGCTGCCCGCTGAAGTGTGGGAGCAGGAGCGGGACGTTGAGCGCCGGCTGCTGCTGCGAGCAGCGCTGGATGAGCTGGACCTGGCAGATGACGCCGACGGCCCGAGCCCGCTGGAGCGGGAGCTGGCGGAGGCGACGGCGGCCGACGGCCACGACGACGGCGACACCATGCCAATGAAGGTCTACTCGACGCCAGCAACAGCTACGACGGCGAGGGTGGCGGCGGCGCCGCCGCCGCAAGACCTGCGGTTGCCGGGTCTGCTGGACGGCGACGCCACTCCTGACGGCGACGCCGACGGCGCTGGCGGCGACGCCGCCGCCGCAACGCTGGGCATGCCTGCGGCGCTGGCGGCTGCGCCGCGCTCGGTGCCGGCCGCTGGCCTGGCAGGCGCAGATATCCGGCGCCTTGGCATTCCCGCACGCGTGGCGGCACCTGCGACCGACGCGGCGGGCCGCATTTCGGAGGGCCGCCAGCGGCAGCGGCTGCTTGAGAGCCTCCGCCAGCGCCTTGTTGAGCTGCAGCTGTCGCTCGACACTGATGTTGCTGATCTGCTTGGTCCGCCGCCGCCGCTGGCGGCGCCGCCAGCCGAGAGGCCTCCGCCCGAAGACGAACCGTCGCGCTCAGCCGAAGGGGCGCTGGCCGACGCCGTACGGCAGCTGCTGGACGAGATCGAGGTCGAGCTGGACGCTTGGACTTCCTCCGGCCGCTCCGTTGCCGACGCCGCCGCGGCGGCGGCGGCGCGGCGGCGCCGCCAGCTGCTGATGCTCGCCGCCGACACCTGCGGCGCCGTGGCGGTCGCGGCGCAACGCTCGCCGCTGCTGGCGGCCGCCGTCGGCGGACTTGAGACTCCGGCCCCAGCGCTCGCCGCCGCCGCCGCCGCCAGCCGTGTGGCGGGGCTGTGGGCTGCCCTGGCGGCGCCGCTGGCGGAGCTGCTTGCCGCCAGCGAGATCAGCACGGAGCGCGCCGTGCAGCTGCTGGAGGCGCTGGCGGCGGCGCGCTCGCCAGTACACCTCTCGCCGCTGACGGCGGCGGCCGGCGACCGGCAGCGGGCCGCCGCGCAGCCCGACCGCACCCTGGCAGCCAGGCTGTTTCGCTACGCCGCGGAGCGGTTGCTGCGCGAGCTGTCAGACTTGCAGCAGCTGGGCGTGGCGCAGCGGCCGGCCGCCGCCGCCGGCACGACCGCCGCCGCCGCCGCCCGCTTGCTGGAGCTGTCCAAGCGGAGCCAGCGCTGCCTGGCGGCACTGGGCGTCACGCATGAGCTGCAGGTGACGCCTCACACTCCTACCAGCTGTTAGAGTTGATCCTGTCTTGCTGTACTCGTACTCATACTCGTACTCGTACTCGTACTCGTACTCGTACTCGTACTGCCTGAGCGCTACGATGGCTGCAGCGCGCTCCATGCTCCGCGCTCCATGCTGACCGGGACCCCGCGCTGGCCCCTGCTCCTCCCATGATCCACAGGCGAGGTTGGAGGAGGCGCTGACGCCGCTGCGGCAGCAGGAGGAGCGGGCCGACATTCTGCAGCAGCTGGCGGGCTGGCGGCTGGCGGAGGCGCCGCCGCCGCCGGAGCAGGCGGCGGCCACGGTGCGGCGGCTGCAGGGCCTGATGCTGGTCGCGGAGCCAGCGGAGCGCGCCAAGGCGCTGGCGGCGGTGACGGCCGCGGGGTCGGCGGCGCCGGAGGCGGCGGCGGACTTCGTCGAGTCGGTGTGCGACATGCTGCTCTTCGACTCCCAGGTATGACGGGCCGTTGGCGGTTGGGCGGCTGGCAATTGGCCGTTGGTGGTTGGGCGGGTGGCGGGTGGCAGCGGACTGCCGAGCACCACTGACTGGGTGCTGGCCCGCTTGCCGCTGCCGCCTCCTGCGCCCGCCTCATGTCGCAGGCGTTGACGGCCCGGGACGTGGTGGGCACGCTGGCGGCGCTGGCTGGCGGCGCCGCCACCGCCGGCACGTTGAGCCTGGTGCGCGGCCCGCACGCCGCCGCGCTGCTTCGCTCCTGCTGCGCCCGCCTCAAGGTGGGGTCACGCGGCGCAGGCCGCAGGCCGCGTTGCCCGCTTGGAGCACCAGCGCGTGTGCGCGCGGCCTGCCTCGTGCCCTGCCTCGTGCCCTGCCATGTGCCCTGCCATGTGCCCTGCCATGTGGCCTGCCATGTGGCGTGCCATGTGGCGTGCCATGTGGCGTGAGGCTCACCGTGTCCCTCTTGGCGCTCTGCGGATCCCGCGAGCCTGCGTGCGCATGACATCTTGAGGCCGAGACCCTGCACCACACACGATGCGCACGTACCCGCCCTCCTGCCCACCACGGTACACGCCAGGTCGAGACGCAGGACGCCCCCAGCGGCCCCAACACGTCATCCGCCTCCGCCGCCTTCAGCACTGGCCAGCTTACGAGCGCGTTGCTGAGCGTCGTGCGGTTGTCTGCGGCGGGTGTGGCGGGCGTGGACCGGGCGGCGGCGGCGGCGCTGCGGCGGCGGCTGGCGGCGCGGCTGGCGGCGCCGGGCTGCACCTTCAACGAGGTGCGGAGCCATTGGGGCGCTGCTTCGTCAGCTGTGTGGTTGGCACGGATGCGGACGTGCTGCCGCTGGTGTGGCGGGACGCCACCTCCCTCCGTATGGCGGGGTTGCTGCAGCGCCACCCGCGTGCACGGCTAGGGGTTACGGGGCAAGGGGAGTACGGGGGTGCTGATGCGGCTGCGGCTGCCGTCAGCGTGTGTGTGTTTGCGTGCCGTGCACGAGGCTGCGTGCGAGGGCTGCAAGGGCGGGGCAGCGCGCACGCGGCTGATGCGCCTACGTCGCGGTCGCCCTTGGATCCGGCCCTGCAGGCCCACGTGTCGCTGGGGCTGGGTCGGCCGCGGCTCAGGAGGTGCCGCCCTCAACGCCGCCCTCGCCGCACCTGACCTCCCCTCACGCAGGCCCGCGGCGTCATCCGGAGCCTCACACGTGTGCTGCTGCCGGCGCCTGCGGGCAGCGACAGCGGCAGCGCCGTCCCGGCGGCCCCGGCAGGGGAGCGCCTAGGCACCGTGCGTGTTGCCGTGCCGCTGGAGCTGCTGTTGCTCGGCGGCGGCGCCGGCTCGGCCACCGCCGCCGCCGCCGCCGCCGGCCCCTCCGGCGCCGCCGCCTCCTCCCTGCTCGACCTGGCGGCGGCGGCGGCCCTGAGGCACGTGCGCGCCACCGCCGGCTCGGCGGCGCCGTCGCCGGATCCCGACGGCCCTATGGGCAGGCTGGCGGCGCAGTGCAAGCTGCTGTCCGAGCTGGCGGCGCTGGGGTACGCGGAGTCGGGCGGGCTGCTGTGGGCCCAACTGCTGGCGGCGGCGCAGGACCGGCTCGGGCTGGAGCTGACGGCGGCGTGTGCCGAGCTGAGCAGCGCCCAGTGGCAGCAGCAGCCGCCGAGCCTTGGCGGCGGCGGCGGCGGCGAGGAGAGTGCTGAGGCGGAGGGAGCTCAGGCAGCGGCGGTGGTGCTGTCGAGGTGTGTGGGCTGGTCGCAGGCGCTCCGGCTGCTGTCGGGGCTGGGCGTGCTGTCGGACGAGCACGCGGCGCTGGCGGCGGACGTGTCAGGGCGGGCGCTGGCGGCGCTGGCGGCGGCGGTTGCGGAGGCGACGGAGTGGGACGAGGACGGGGTGGCGGAGGAAGACGGGGAGCGGGACACGGGCGAGGACGGGGCCGGGGACCGGCGCCGGGGCGGCTGAGGAAGGCGGCCTGCGCGGCCAGCCCGCTGTGGGTGGCGGGTTTTCGGCCACCTCTGGAGGGCCGCTGGTGATGCCCCTGTGCAGCCGGGAGGTCTCGTCCTCGACAGCGCGCCCGGCAGCGGCTGCAAGCAACCACGAAGTCCGAGCTGGCTTGGTTGCACTGAACGCCCCTGGCCTGCGTGGCGACAATCTGCTGCAACACAGACTCTGGACTGCTGTGCACGGTAGCGTTGTCGCTTCCGGACGGGCTGCTGTGCGTTCAAGTGGACGTGGGGTGGGGCGAGCGTCGTGCCAACCGGTGCTGGCCCGCGCACTGGTACTGCGCACGGCCCATCTCGCGGATGCGTTAGCCCGCACGTGCCGCGTGAGGGGTGCGGAGGTGCTGCAGGAGGCGGTTGCGGCCGTACGTATGTACCTGTCCCGGGCATCGGTGGGGGGATCGAGGCGCCCCTTGACCCGCAGGCAGGGTACTGGGCCGCCAGGCGAGAGGCTTGAGGCTCGCCGCTGCTGCCGGGGCAATGTTTGTAGAAAGGAGAGGACGAGGACGCACCGAAAAGTAATTTATAGGGGAGGCTCTCGTGAGGATCGGGAGGATCTCGGCCCGCCATGCAACAGGAGAGATACGTGGGGTGCCCCGCTTCCGCACACAGGCCTTGCTGCGCAGCTATCGCACCGGCAACAGCACAGGCCGGACTATCCTCCGCAGGCCACCGCCTGCGTACTGGTCGTGCAGGATGCGCTCTGGCCTCCCTTACCCATGAGCCTAGGGGAACCACAGTTGGGGACGTGGCCGCAACCAGCAGGCGGGCCCGACAGAGGCAACTCGGGCGCCCGCGGGACACCGGCCCGGGCCTCAAGGTAGGCCTAGATGCACGAAAGCGTCCATGTGCGTCCATGCGCGGCCGTGTGAGAGGCGCCGTGTGGCCAGCGCGGTCATGATTGGCTCGTACCGTGCCTTACCTTACCACTGCATTACAGGTATCGTGCTAACGTCCGCAGACTGCGCGTTGTGCATGTGGGCGAAAGGCAAGACAGGAACGGACTGGATTACACCCGCCTATTGCCGGGCTGAGATGAAGCCGTCGCCGCTGCAAAAGAAGCGCATCCGGCGTATCTATTACGTACTGTTGGGATTGCCGGGCCGTGCAAGGCTGAGGTGAGGCCGCTGCAATAGAAGCGCATCTGACGTACTGGTTTAACGTACTGTTGGGAGCTCTGTCGAATGTCTGCCCCCTGAAATGCATTGCAAAGCTGGCGTTAACAGGCAGTGCGGTGTCTCGCGGTGCCGGCAGTTCACGCAGCACTCTTAACCACCCGTGCCCATACTTCACAACACCCGGCGAGCACCCAACCCAAGGAATTCCAATGTCTCGTCGTGTGATCAATGCTAGGCGTACAACACATGCGGGAACCGCCTATGTGTGTTTCACTCGTCCGATGCAACGGCGCGTAGCGCTGCGGGCAGAGACGCCTGCCCGGAGTTCACAAGCCGTCTAGAGCAGTGCAATGATGCGGTTGCTATGGCTGCCTCTTTTAGGGCTCGCGCTGCTGGCGCTCGAGGTGCAGGGCAAGTCTTTCAACGTCCTGTCAGCGGCCGACTTCGTCGAAGCGCTTCAAGACCCTACAGTCGACGATGTCGTGGTCCAGATTCCATACCTGGCAGTCAGCGAGGCAGCCTGGGCAGGTGTCACGCCAATTGTGCGCTCATCCAACATCACGCTCCGCAGCGCAAACTCATCGGCATGGTCCGTCATGCCCCAGCTGCGCACCAAGGGAAAGGTGCGACCCCAGGCGAGGACATCGGCGTGGCCGACAGCGACACCTCGGACGCCTGCGTGGCGTCCCGAGCAGTTTCCCCCAGGGAACTCCCCTGGTTCCCCCGTCATTGCTGGCCAGCCAAACGCAGCGACACGCGGATGCTGCAGCTCGCGCGGCTGTGCCCCCTTCAATGCCGACATGGTGCACGCGGCGAGCAGCACGCTGGCGTCCCCCGCCTTAACCCACTCCCTCCCATGTCCCGCAGCTCCAGCTGGTCAACGGCGCATTCTTCATAGTGCGCTACATGGTATTTGAGATGACCCGCCGCGACAACCTGCTGCGCGTCCCGGGTGCGGGCCAGCGCCGGCGCCATGTCCGAGGAACGCAAAACATGCTTTCCCGCCGGAACTCAGCATTCGCAACCGCCGGCGCGGCTCCCATTTTGGTCCAGCTCTGGCCAGGCGGCCTGGACCTGCCTGGATGCCAGCACCGGAGCTACGCCCAGCCCTCGCGCCGCCCCTGCGCTGCCGCACCGCACTCGCGAGTGCTTTAGCTGCCGCCCCACCCCTGGCAGCCACAGCCCGTTTCGAAACGAAGACGCTTGCCCTGGGGCACGGCGCTCGCTGCTGCCTCTGCCGCTGACCCACATGACAGGGGTCGCGCCGCGATGCGCACGGCTTGGTAGAACCGTGTGACTGGCCCCAACCTCCCTCGCGGCCTGCCTGCCATGTGGCCCCCGCCCGCAGGCATGGACCTCCTCGCGCCCAGCCCCGAGGGCTCCAACACGTTCCTGGTGTTGCAGGATGTCGCGCTCGTGATACGTAAGTCGAGGGTGCGCTGACACGGCTCTTGGGCGTCGTTCGCAGCTTACCAGTGGCGGGCCGGACCCTTCCGAATGCTTCACCAGGCTGCAGGGCCACACCTTGGCACGCACCGCCCGGCCGGCCCCACACGTCCTTCGGTCCCGCTCGGCGCCGCCGACCCACATGACTCCCCACCTCCCACCGACCCACATCCATCCCCTCGCAGCCGCCTGCTTCGCGAAGCGGCTGCAGGAGCAGAACGTCGCCGCCATGCCCCGGCTTTCTGCTTTCCCCGGCCCCAACCGGGCGGACGTCGACATCCCCCAGCCCGGCTGCATCAACACCACCGGCATGACGCCTGCGGTGCGTGTTCCGGTATCGTACGCGGCAGGTCTGTGGCGTGCAGGCCCCTAGTCGGCCCCGGCTGCGGCTGCGGCTGCGGCTGCGGCTGCGGCTGCGGCGGAATGACATGGCCGCCGGAGCCCGCGGCACGGCTGGGCATTTGCTGCTGTCTATTCTGCCGGTGCAGCCCCGCCTTCGGGCCCAGCATCAGGTACCTGGGCGGCGCTCCCTGCACCCTGACCCTGACCGTCTACCCCCGGCCGGCCCCGTTTACCGGATGATCGCGGCCCCTGGCCTCGTGCAGTCGGCGGCGCAGGTGCCGTACCTGGACCGCTGCTGGGCGCTGCGGACGCTGTGGCACGAGCTGGCCACGCCCTCGGCCGAGCTGGATGCCCAGGGTGAGCGCCGCCACGTGTGTGTGGTGGTGCGTGGGTGGTGCCGCAGGCTGCGGATGCCGTGGGTGTTGGCTGCTGTGGCTGTTGTGGCTGCTGTGGCTGTGAACACAGCCGAGGGGGGAAGCCGCGACTGCTCGGTCGGCCGGCCCAGAAGCGACTCGCGCCGGGGGCGTGGTGGTCCGCGGGGGGCAAACCCACGCAGTACAGGCAGGCATGGCAGGCAGTCCAGGCGCGGCGGGCGCAGCAGGCACGGCTGGCGCGCTGGATATGCGCGAAACCAACCGCATCGCTCCGCCCCCGCCTCCGCGCAGGCAAGCCCGCGCCCAATAACTACGGCGTGCTGGGGAGCAACCTGTGGTCCCTCTGCGCCCGCGTGCTGATGGCCGAGTGCATCGAGCAGCTCGGGCCGATAGGTGGGTGGGACGGGAGACGAAGGCGATCGCTCAGCTACAGCCCAGCACGACACGCGGCATGCGACGGGACGGGATGGGACGCGCGGGACGGGGCACGCGCTGCCCGCTGGCCGAGCGTCAGGCAGGAGGTTCGGGCCCCGTTCGTTGATGCCGTGGGCCCGGTGGCAGCGAGCCGCGTAGCCCTGCGGCGCCTGCGCTCCAACTCACGGTACGCAGCCGGCTGGCGGCCGGCGCGGCATGCTGGCGACATGCAGGGCTCCGGCATCGGACAGCGCCCGATCGCCACCGCCCGCCACTGTTCACTGCCGCTCCTTGCCGCCGCAGGCTGCATGCTGCTGACGACGCGGCAGGTGCTGGATTCGGAGTTCAACGCAACCAGCGCGCTGCTGGTCAGCCCTCCGCCGCCGGCGCAGCCGCAGCCGCAGCCGCAGCCGCTGCCCGTCACGAGGGCGGCGCCGCTCAGTGCCGGCGGCGGCGGCACCTCTCTCGGTGGCATGATCGCGGGCATCGTGGTGGGAGGTGCGTGGGGAGGGCGGCGAGGTGGGGGGGCGTCGAGGGCTGCGCAGAGATTCATGGCCGTGCCCGATACCGCTTTTGCTGCCGAAACGCCGAACCCCGTCCTGCCCCATGCTCCTCCGTGCCCTCAGTTGTGGTCGGCCTGGTGCTGGCCGGCCTGGCTGTGTTCCTGGCTGTGCGGCGCTGGCGGGGCCGTGACGGCAGCGGCAGCAACGCCGGTGACGCCAGCGACCTGGTGGCCGCCTGCAAGCCCGCCAGTGGCCCCGCCTCCCAGTTTCACCCAGTTTGTGATGACGGCACGACCGCAGATGTCGAACTTGGCAGGTGCGTGCGCGTGGCGACCCGCGAGCTGCCTACGCCTTCCTGGCGCTGCGCCGATCTCCACTCTTGCGCTCCTGACTTCCGCTTGCGTAAGGCACGTTTGTGGGAGTCCACGGGGGCTTGCGTGCCGTGCCCTGCTCTCTCCGGTTTGCCCACGCACTCCCACGCGCGATGAGCAGGCCGTGCCCTTGCCGCACCCACCTCCACCACCCACGCCCGCAGAGACGCCCCCGCGCCAGAGCGTCCCTCTGCGGCGGCAACAGTCGACCGCGGCGAGCCGTGTGTCGCGCCGCCACCTGCTCCCCGCACCGAGCCCATGGAGGCTCCACATGCGTCGGCCGCGCCTGCGGCCGCGACAGAGCCCGCCGCTGACCGTGGTGCTGCGCTGCCGCCCGAGGGCTCCGAGTGCAGCGGCGGCCTGCTGGACAGCGAGTGCCAGCTGGCGGACGCGCTGCTGCGGGACCTGGAGCCGGACAGCAGCACGCAGCACAGCTCGGCGGCGGGGGGAGACAACAGCAACAGCATCGTGCGGCCTAGCTGGCTGCTGAGCCCCTCGGGCGCCGCAGAGTCCGGCGACTCGGCCGCGTCGCAGCCCAGGTCCATGCTGGTCGGCCTGGCGGTCAAGACCAGCGCCGTCATCTCGGCTCTCACCCCGCACCGTCCCGACCTGGTCGTGATCGACGACCCGGACCTCGTGACGGCCACGGAGCTGGGCGGGGAGGCAGCCGGGCAGCAGCCGGAGTCGGCTGCTGGGGGCCCTGGCGGGGGCTGCACGGGCCCTGGCGGCGGCGGCAAGCGGGACGAGGTCAAGCTGCTGCCCACGGTGCTGGGCAAGGGCAGCTTCGGCAAGGTGGTGGTGGGCAGCTTCAAGGTGGGAGGGGGCATAAGGGATGCCGGGAACGAAGGGCGAAGGAGCAGCTGGCGGGCATTACGTCGTGCTAGTGGTAACCACCCCAATGGCTCATCCCCCGCAGGGGGGCAACGTTGCCGTAAAGCTGATGGGGGAAGTGGGGCTGCTGCCGGACCGCAACGCCGATGCGTCGGCGAGCATGCAGGAGCTGATGCAGGTGAGGGCGCTGGGGATAGCTGTGCGGCTTGGGTTATGTCGGTAGGGCTGTGGGCCCAGCCTTTGATCTGCGTGCAGGGCGTGTGGCGCCTTGCAGGGCCTGGTCTGCAGGGCTAGGGTCAAACCTCCCTCTCGCGGCCCTCTCCGGACCCTCACTCAGGAAGTGAATGTGCTTGGCCGCTGCGACCACCCCAACGTGGTGCGGCTGCTGGCCGCCTGCCTCACGCCGCCCCGCTACTGCCTGGTAGGGCCCAGGGTAGGGTGCGGCAGCAGGCGGTTTTGGGCAGCTGGCGAGGCTGTCCCTGTATGTGGGCTCCGTCCTGTCCGCTCCTGTCTGCTAGCTGTCCTGGACTGCATCCACGGCGTCCTCCGTCCCATGCCCGCCCTCCCGTCAGGTCATGGAGCTGTGTGACACCAGCCTGGATAAGCTGCTGTACGGCAGCCCGGGCCAGCTGCTGCCGCTGAGCACGGTGCGATGGCAAAGCAAGCGAGCTGGCTCGGAACGAGCTTGACCGGCCCGACGTGGATTATAAGTGCGCTGCAGCCCCCGCCTGACCATCCCCCTGCCCCACTCCAGGTGCTGCACATTGCTGTGGACATTGCCCGGGGACTCTCCTACCTTCACCCCACCATCGTGCACCGGGACCTCAAGGTGGGCTGCCCGGGGCTGGGGAGGGGGCCGCAATTGAGGCGGCTAGTCGGAGAAGAGCGGCAGTGGGCGTATATGCCTGTCAGCCACTGGGGCCCTGAGCCCAGCACAATCTCGCCCCGCCTGCACTTGCCCCCTCCCACAGGCCAGCAACGTGCTGATCAACAACCCCACCTCGGAACGCCCCACCGCCAAGCTTGCAGGTGCGACAGTTTCTGACCGCTTCATCCACGGTAGTGGATTGCACGCCCATGGCGGGACGCGCAGCATGCAGGCCCTACGCCCCAGGCCAGGCAGGCTGTAGGCTAGCCAGGACAGCCAGGCCCTATGCTAACCCCGCTATGATAGGCCCCTTCGAGCGAGCTGGGCTAGGCTGCCGAGCCCAGGATGGGCCACCCCAACTGCGGTGCAACGGCAGCCAGGTCCTGGTCTAGTCAGGTTCTTCCTAGCGAGGCCACTCCGACGATTACGCCTGCTGCTGCCGCAACCTGCCGCCCCATTCTTGCCGCCGCTCCGCTCCCTGGCGCCAGACTTTGGGCTCAGTCGGCTCCGCGCCACCACCGCTCGGGGCACGGAGACTTCCGGTGCGGGCACGGTGAGCCGCCCAGTCGAGGAGGGACCGCGAGGGCCTGGGGTCGCTCCAGAAAGTGCTGGGCAGCTTCCGAACAGATGCAGGGGCTGCTGGAGGGGCACGGCACGGCACGGCACGGCACGGCACGGCACGGCACGGCACGGCAGGGCAGGGCAGGGCAGGGCAGGGCAGGGCAGGGCAGGGCAGGGCAGGGCAGGGCAGGGCAGGGCATCCGCCCCAGCGTTGCGTGTCCCACTCGCCAAGCCCTCTACTGTAAAGCCACATCTTTCAACGCGACGCAACGTCCCCCGACCCGACGCCCGACGCTGCCCACGCACCGGTACCTGCATACCGACCCATCCCCGCTGACGCCAACCCCACTTCCTGCCGCCCCTCCGGTCCTCCGCCCTGCCCCGAAACACATGCCACCGACCTGCCGGCCAGCCCGCCTACATGGTGAGCGCAGTTGGGGTCGCTGGCTTTTCAGCAAAAGGGTCATCTGGGAGCCACGCCTTCCTGCGCAGCAATCCCTGAGTACCGGCAGCACTGACTGCACAACCAGGCCCAGGCGCCGCCGGCGTTGGCCCGCCGGAAGCGCCCAGCGCTTGTTGGGCCGCGGCAACAATCGACGATGTGCGCTCCGCTGCCGTGCCCACCCTGCTGCGTCGGCGTTGCTGCGCAGGCGCCCGAGGCTTTCGACGCCATGAACGTGTGCGTTTCGCAGGGGTTGATGCGGTCAAAGCACCAGGGTTTAACAGCCTAGCGACGCACGCACGACAGTGCCTGTGGCGCAGCACGAGGCCGGCGCCAGTCAGTACGTCCGTCCCTGCGCCCCAGCCAGCAGCCTCTTCCGCTGACGGAGGTTGGTCCTCCTCTTCCGCCTTTCCCCGCCTGTTCATCTTCCGCCTGCCGTAGCGTCATCACGCACCGGGCCGACATGTTCTCGTTCGGCGTGCTGCTCACGGAGATGCTGTCCGGGCAGCGGCCCTGGCATGGCTTGGGAGCAGTGGAGATTGGTGAGCATCCGCGCCGAGCCGCTGCAGCAGGAAGCGTGCAAGCCCCGCCAGCGGCTAAGCCCTGCCTTCTTTCCTTGGGCCGACCCTCCCGCCCGGCCCCTGATCCCGTCACAGCGCTGTGCGTGGCAGTCCATGGCGAGCGCTCCGTGCGCTTGGAGGCGCCGCCGTGGAAGCGAAAGCGCTGCCCGTCCAAGCTGCTCCGCCTCATCGCCGACTGCTGGGAGGACGACCCGTTGCGGCGGCCCGCGGCGGCCGAGGCGGTCAAGGCGCTGGCGCTGGTTCAGCAGCAGCTGGCGCAGCAGGTGTGAGCGGGCAGTTGTTAAAATGGCGCTGCCTCTGCAGCTTTCGGAGGTCAAATCCCTCCTCGCACATGACGGCATGTGCGCGGGGGTTTCCCGCAACCTGCTGAGACTGCCGTACGGCCATGCTCCCACGCCCGACCCAGGCCCGCATTTCCACCTAAGGGCCGCCCGTCTCAAGCTGGCCGGCCCTGGCTGAGGCGCCGCGGCGTCGCGCCTGAGGAGGATACGGGATGAGTGTGTAGCCGCGCACGCCGCCGCGGCGGCGGCGGCCAGGCTAAGGAGGCGCACGTGTGGCCTGGTGCCGCCGTCACCGATGCCGTCTGTGCCGCAAGCGGCCGCGGCCGCATCGGCGGCGCCGCGGCCGTGGGGCGGTCCATCCCTGACAGTAGGCTACCTTGGGATGGTCTGTCAGGTGCGGCATCGCCCACGGCTCCTGCGCTCGCAAGCAGCGCCCTCCAGGCGTATTGCTCTCCAGCCTCCACCTAGGCCCGGACTCTACCTAGGCCCGACCTCGTGGTCCTGGCTATGAAAGCAACGAAGCCAAACTAACGAGGCCCCGCGCATGCGCCTACGAGGGCATGGCCGCCCGCACCAGCTGTTGCTGGCCTGCTGGAGCTCCGGCGTGCTACTTGTGTAATTGCACTGGACTTGTAGCCTGAGAGCGGGGCGCGACACGTCCAGAGGCGGAGCATCGAGCACAGGATCGTTCCTTACACACTCCATGGGCGGCAGCGCTAGCCGCTGACCCTTAGCCTGGCGCGCAATGAAAACTGCCGCACACGGCACGGTCAGCGAACCTGCGCGAAATCCCATTTCACCCAATTTCGCAATACCTGGAGCCCCGGCAGGCCCCTGCGGCGGCACTGCCTCCGGCGCTGCGCTTGCGAACCACCGTAGCCGCGCCGGCGCCTCACGGCCGGACCCACCGCCCGGCGCCGGCCTCGGCCAACGCCCTTCCCCACCCTCCCTCCCTTGCCCCATCCGCACCACGCCCTCAGGCCTCCTGGTTGCTGGCTTCAGTCCGCGAGGCGGCGAGCGCGCTGGCCGTCGCCCCCTCGTGCACCGGGCTGGTCACACGGGCTTGGGTCGCAGCTGTGCGGCCGCTGCAGGTGGGGTGGGAGGGCTCTGGGCTGCCCCGGCTCCGGTCAGCATCCTCATGCTCAGCAGTCACAACAGTAGCTACGCCCGTTCCGGTGCGGTGATGTCACAATGCCTCGGAGTGTCGGCATCTTGTCGAGCTCGGCGGGTGAAGCGGCAGGGTGTGGCCGAGCTAGCCAGGGGCTGTCTTGCAGTCGCGCTCACACCCCACGTGCCGTCCCCACTCTGCCATCCATCACGCGACGGCACAGATGGGCCTGCCTTCCGAGCCCGAGCTATCGGCGTTGCTGGCGGCCGTCCTGTCACCGACGGCGAAGCCGCAGCCGGCATGCGCTGTGGCGGCGCTGGCGGCAGCGCTGCAGGAGCGGCGGGCGGCCCCTTGGAGCCACATGGAGGCTGCAGATGCGCCGCGGCGCGGCAGGCAGCAGCAGGCGGCGTTCCCCGCTTCTTGTATGGCGATTCTGGGGTTTCAAAAGAGAAATGAAGCGAGGGGGTTCTGGCGTTCCTGGCTGGGGCCTGGAGGGGGGCGAGGTGACGAAAGCCAAGGTGGCGGCGGCCGCCGCTGTCCCGCCGCGCGGCGTGGTCGCAGGCGGTTAGGTTAGGGCTCTGTTGCTCCTGGACGTGCTGCCGGGGACTTGCGGCCGGCGGGCTGGCCACGGGCATGCGCGTCTTTCGGCATGGGTGGTAGCAGGCCATCAGGACTGATGCTCGGTTGCTGGCGCCGGTGGCGGCGGCGGCGGGATGGAGCCGAGCTGTGCCTTGTCTTACTTGCGGACACAGAGTGCGAGCGGCGCCGCAGGGCGTGGACCTTGCGGGATGCAAATACGGCTATCGGCCGTGGACGCATGCAAGATGCCCAAGACGCAAACTACGGTATCACCTCGCCTGATGGCGATGGGTTTTTGCTGGGTGTTACGGCCGCTCCGGCGCCCGACTGACCAGTACGGTCCAGCCCCACGTCGGTTGGACTATCGTGCATGCCGCTGTGCTGCGCTCGTACTCCTGGCCGCCTTTCATCGTTCGCGGCTCTCATTCGGACAGCCGAATGGCTGCACGGCGCACGCGTGCCGTGACCCGCAGCTGTGGCGGCTGGTGGCGGTCTGAGATCCCAGGAGCAGACTGCCGCCAGGGCCGAGCCCCAGTGGCCGAACCCCGGGTCCGGCTGGTGCCCTCACAGCAGCACCGCGGGTGCGCCGAGGGTCAGGTGCAACCAGGAGGCAGCCCCATTCATTCTTATTCCCCCCAAATCAACACCGTGCCGTGCGCTGGTGCCGTGGGCCGGGCCATACCTACCCGGCATTAGTCATCGCTCGCCTCCTTAAACGCGGCGCCAAGGGACGGCCACATGTAATGGCCTACCAGGAGGGATGCCGCGTGGCGCGCGCATACACATGTCCCCCGGCACGCCTACGACTGCCGCGCTGCCGCACTGCTCATGCGGCAGTGCCTGCGCGGTGCACACGCAGCGAGCAGCCGGTGCTTGCCAGGGTAGCCTCCAGAATCCACGCTGGTTCTTCATGAAAGCCTGCCTCCCCTGATTTCCGCGGCGGCAGCGGCACCAAAGGCGGAGGCCAGGGGTCGTATCTTACTTTGGGGGGTATCGGAAAGCCTATCGATCGCCCGCCGTTTTAGGGGCCGTCCTATCGACCCGTGGTATCGATCAAGGGGTCAAATCGGCGGTGCCCACCCGATCGACGTGGTGTCGATTAACACCGATCAAGGCGTCAATTCCGGGGTGTCCTATCGATTGACGTGGTGTCAATCAAGGTTA
>BDDC01000933.1:920-38233 GCA_001662425.1 Chlamydomonas sphaeroides | reverse complement strand
CAGCCCCCCAGCCCCAGCCCCCCAGCCCCAGCCCCCGGGGGGGGGCGCACCTGCATGTAGAGCGGCAGGAAGATGACGACCAGGTAGAAGCCGATGGCGGTCATGAAGTCCAGCAGCACCACCTGGGGGGCGGCGAGGGGAGGGGGGGAGGGGGAGGACGAGGGGAGGGGGAAGGGGGCGGCGAGGGGCACAGGGACAGGGGTGTGCCGGTGGGGTGGGGCTGTTGGGTGGGCTGCAGGAGGACTGCGACGACAGCGAGTGCACGCCCCCCTCCCCCTAGCGCCCCCTCCCCTAGCGCCCCCGCCTGCCGTACCTCGGCAATGCCGCTAGCCACCCTCCGCAGCGGCCCCCGCCGCCCCGAGCCGTGGTGCTGCTCCTCCTCCTCCGTCACCGGGTCGCGGAGGTGCCTGCGGCGGGCAGGGCCGAAGGGACAAGAGGCCGCGGTGAGGCGGGGGCACGTGCGCCCCTAGTTTGACCCTCGCGGCGCCCCTCGCTAGTCCCCTGTTCCTTCCCTCTGCCCGTGTCCTGTCCCCGCTCCCCTTCCCCCTCCCTCTCCCCCTGCCCGCATCCCCTCGCCCCCGCACCCACCGCCGTATGTACACGCCCACCCCGCTGCCCAGTATGGACAGCAGGAAGGGCACTCTCCAGCCCCAGGTCATCATGGCCTCCTCGCTCAGCGCCAGGTTGAAGCCCATGGCCACCAGGCTGCCCACGATGACGCCGACCTGGCAGCGGGTGGGGGAGAGACGGAGATAGGGGGAGAAGGAGGTTGGGTACGTGTCAGGCGGGGCGGGGGGGACGCCGCGATGGCGGGTCTACAGCATGGCCCGCACACCGCCTGGCCCCGACGGGCCTCACGGGAGCGGCCCCTTGCCCTGTCCCTTCGTCCCATCATCCTCTCCCTGACCTCCCCCCGCTGCGCCCCTCCTGCCCCTCCTGCCCCTCCTGCCCCTCCTCCCGCTGCCCTCCCACTGCCCCGCCGCCGCCGCCGCACCATGACGCTGGCAAAGGCCCAGCTGCCGTGCAGCCCCCGGTGCACGGGCGGCGCGTGCTCCACCAGGAACACCATGGTAGCGGTGAACTCGCCGCCCACCGCAAAGCCCTGGGAGGGAGGGCAGGGAGGGCGGAGAGGGGAGCGCGAGGTGCGTGTGTTGCTGGAGAGTGACGGGCGAGGGACTGCGCTGGCGGCGTGCCGGGGCTGACCGGCAGGCTCATGGCGAGCAGTAGCGGTGGTGCCGGCACCGGCCAAACGCTGTAGCGGTCCGCCCTGCTCGGGGCCCTGCTCGGAGCCCTGCTCGGAGCCCTGCTCGGAGCCCTGCTCGGAGCCCTGCTCGGAGCCCTGCTTGGAGCCCTGCTCGGAGCCCAGCCATGTCCGGGAAACGATAGCTCCGCGCAATAGCCCGGGGCCGGCCCCTACCTGCAGCACCCGGATCAGCACCAGCAGCAGCGGCGCCGCTAGGCCCGCCTGCGCGGGGCGGATGGGGGACAGGGGCGGGGCGCTGACGGCTCCGGAGTGTCCCCCGGCCCCGCCCCACGCTGCCTCCTGCCCCACCCGACGGCCATCGAGGCCCCCGCCCCGCCCTGTCCCGCCTCAGCACCTGCCTTCCCCAGCGCTGGCCGGCTGAGCAGAGCCGGGTTCAGTGCCTCCCCGCCGCTGCCGCCCACACCACCCTGTGCCGGCCCCCTGGCAGCACCGCATGCCCCCTCCCTGCCGCCCACACCACCCTGTGCCGGCCCCCTTGGCAGCACCGCATGCCCCCTCCCTGCCGCCCACACCACCCCGTGCCGGCCCCCCTGGCAGCACCGCATGCCCCCTCCCTGCCGCCCACACCCTGTGCCGGCCCCCCTGGCAGCACCGCATGCCCCCCCCAGCCGCCCGCGACACTTACGCACCAGGCCCCCAGGCAGCCATGCCTGGAGCCGTGCCCCTCGCCCTCCACCCGCCAGCTGCCCCTAAGCTGTGCACTGAGCCGCCTCGCCCCACCGCACCCCAACCCAGCCCCCTTGCCCCCGGCTGCTGCCAGGGCCCGCCCACCTACAGGGTTACGATGGTACATAGCATTCTTGCTGATCTCTCAGAGGAAACGCTACACGTATGAAGCACAGTGTCCGTGTGGCAGCACAGCCGTACTCACCTGCGCGTACGTGGGCAGGCAGCCCACCAGCGCCGTGGGTATGGACATGATGATGATGGACAGCATGAGCGCCGTCTGGGGGGGGAGCAGGGGCGGTCGGGCGGGCGGGGAAACGCAACTTGAGGCAGGGCTGGCGGCTGGCTAAGGCGGCGGACAGCAGGCGACATGCCCGGCTCGCTAGCTGGGTGCGGTGGGCATGGCGCCGCAGGCCGGGGAGCGGCGCAAGGGGGCAGCACATCCATGTGGGTCGGGCGCGCTGCAGCACCCACACCACACCACACTACACCAATCCCCACACCACACTACACCACACCACTCCCCACACCACTGCCCCCGCTGCCCCTCCCAGGCCCCAGCAGCAGCGGCGGCACCGTGCGGCTGTACTTTCCCTCTCCACATCACATAAAATGCCTGGCGAGCCCCGACCCCTCCCTCCGCAGCGACAGCGTACCTTGCGGCTGTACCGGTCGCTGATGATGCCGAACACGATGGCGCCCAGCGGCCGCGTGGCTGCGCGCACGAACACGGGCAGACCAGCGCATCGGCCGCCGTGCACACCGCAGGCACGCGTGCGCCGGCATGCAGGGCCGCGCCTCATGGGACCGGGCCCGTGGCCACACAGCGCGTCGCGGCACCACGGGGCCTGGGTCGGCCGCACAGGCTGAGGCGGGCGCAGCATGGGCGGCTGCAGGGGCCCCGCCCCACTGGGCGCCGGGGCGGCTGCTGCGGCTGCTGCAGCGGGGGGCGCAGGGCCCTGGCGCTCACCAAAGCCCGCGGCGAAGACGCCATAGAAAGCCAGCATCTGAGCAGCGGGCGGCGCAGCGGGAGGGGTGCGCGAGGGGCCCTGGGCGCAGCGCACGGCTGCCGGCAGTGCAGTGTGCTCCCGGTGCACCAGGTGCTGTGTGGACCACGACTCGTGCCGCTGCGCCAGCATCGGTCGGTGGCACCGGTCTGCCCCTGCCCCCGCCCTCCACGATCCCCGGCGGGCCCACAGTAACCGTAGCTTCATGCCGCGCGCCCGCGCGTGCGCCGCAGCGCCAGCAGCCAGCCCCCAGGGAGCCAGCACCCAGGCGGCCAGCCAGCGCACGCGGCTGCTGCCGGGGCCCGCACCTGGGCGTACATGTTCTCGTGCGGGAAGAACAGCTTGGTGATGATGCCGCCTGCGTGGGCGCGGGGGGGAAAGGGGTGAGCGGTGTTGGGACGGCGAGCGCGCGGGCGGGACACAGCGGGCGGTGTTGTGAGGCAGCAGCCGAGGGCGCTCAGGGAGCCACGGCCAGGCAGCTGGAGCGCAGGCGCCGCCGAGGGGCTCCGGGTGCCGGTGTGCGGGGGAGAGGTCGCCGTGCCCCGGCCAGCGGGGGCACGGCTCAGAGGCGGACGCACACCCCGGGGTCCAGCGCCTCACCAAGAAAGGTGTATATGAGGAAGTCGTACCACTGTGGGGCAGCGGGGCAGCGGGGCAGCAGGGTGAGGCGTTGCAAGGCGGCACAGGGACCACCCTGGTGCGCACAGACTGGACTGCGCTGCCCTTCGCGCGGGCCCCGGCGCCTGCCGCCCATGGCGCCCGCGCAGCGACAGGCCCCCAGGGCGCGGGGCCCTCACCCTCGTCCTCGCCCTCGCCCTCGCCCTCGCCCTCGCCCTCGCCCTCGCCCTCGCCCTCGCCCTCGCCCTCGCCCTCGCCCCGCCGTGCGCGCCGCTGCGGCCCGGGCTGCTCGCCTCGAGCGTGTTGCCCACGATGCTGCTGGCGATGACCCGCCGCAGGTGGACCGCATCGTCGTCCTCGTCCGGCCCTGTGCCGGGAGGGCCCTGCGGCAGGCGAGGCGGGCCAACAGGCAGGCAGGCGGCACCGCGCCGTCGGCACCACCACTCGGACGGAGGCGCCGCTGTGTGCGCACGAGCCGGCTGCGGCGCTGGCAGCGGCGCTGACGCCGGCCCTGCGGCGCTTGCCGCGTCACGGGAGGGCGGTTGACCCCGACCCGACTAGGCGCTGGCCCCTGATCAGCACACGCGCGCATTACGCGGCGGAAAGCCACCCCGCTCTTGAGCTGTACGGTGCGGTGGCTCACCAGGTACTCGATTTTGAGGTCGAAGCGGACCTGCTTGGGGGCCGAGCGCCCAGGGGTCCCTGGGGCCGGTTTGACCGCGCCGTTGGCCACCGGCGGTTCCCCCGGCTCCAGCACAGCCACGGTCTGAGGAGAAGGTGACAGTGTGACGTTGTGCAAAGGCATGTGCGTATGGTGGCGGCAAGTGGGGGAAATGAACCCGCTGGGAAGAGCCGGGCAGGGGTAGCAGGGTAGCTGCGCGTGGCAAACCCGCCCGTTCTCGGCGCTGTCCCCGCCCGCCAGCGCAGCCCAGAGGCTGCTTGACCACACCCTCCTGGCAGCTTACAATGCCTTCATCGTTACAGGAAGAATCAGGCACGCCCTGAAGCAAGGGGCTGCGCTCCGTGCCTAGCTGCTCGCCGATTGTAGTGAGCTCGGCAGGTGCGCTGCCTGCACGCTCCAGCGTCCCGTTCCCATCTTCTTGCACCGGCGTTGACGTAAGTTCTACAGCAGGATTGTCGCCGTTTGCCGCGACGACGTATGGCGCAGACACGGGCGCCAAGTCACCGTTTACCATTCTGCACTAGACTACTCTTGCCATCAGATATCCAAGGTTCACGCAATTGTTCAGGTCTGGCATCGTGGGCCCTGCTTGGGCACAGCCGAATGCAAAGGTAGAAGTGTGGCCTTCTATCCAGACGGAGGATTATCTTTGCAATATGCTTTTGTACGCGGTGGCTTGAAAGGTGGGGTATGCGTGGTTACACGCCGGGTTGGCACGCAAGGGGCACGCATCAAACCCCTTCGTCCCCGCGAGGCCGCACCAGGCGATGGCCGACGGTTGCCGCGCTGCCTTCATCCCCTCACTACCACCCACACATCTTGCAGAATATCACTGTCACCGCTATTCCTGTTCGCAGCAGAAGTACACAGCTCTAGCAGGACACCTGCGTTGGAAGAGCGCTCGGTGACGATCATACCTGTCAATTGCTACGTTACAAACTATTAGAGGCAATCAACGATGGGGGAGGTCTCGGCCGGCTCCGCCCGTGGGGGCCGACCGAGCATCTTGCAGAAACCGCACTCGCTGCCTGGCTTGCGCGGCGGTGTGGGAGGAGGCGAGGACCATGAGCAAGCACTCGTTACGAGGTGCGTTTTGCTTGCTGGTCGCAAGCGGCGAGGCCTCGGGCGCATGCACGGCCGATTGGTTGCCACTCTTCACGTCGCCGCCTCATCGCTACACCTCGTGTGCGGTATAAGGCCGCGACACTGGGCAGCGGTCGGCTCCTGGGCGAAGCGCCTGTAAGGAACGGGCGCCCCCCGGCACAGTGCCCTTGCCGGCTCGGCCCGGCACCTCGCGTGCCCTGGGCCGGCAGGGCCAAGCGGCTTGTCAACCGGGGCCAAGGTTGCGATAGCCTTGCAATGAGGTCCTTTCTGCCGCTAGGTTGCGCGGCCCTTTGCACAGGCCCCCCGCCCGGCAACCGTGCAGGATACCCCGTTCCACCGCGCCCTCACACGAAAACACCCACCCCTCTCTAGACGGGCCGCCGCCCCCAAACCATCTCGCCGGTCCCCCCCTGCTGATCACTATGTCTAGGGGTCTTGAGCCAGCGCTCACCAGTCCCTTCATTGCACCTCTCAGGAAGGGCCCCACCCAGGAATCTGCCGAGATCGATGCGCTGGCCGCTCAGGCCGCACGCCTGGCACGACCCCATATCCTTCTTCCCCTGCCCCTTCCGCACACCCCCCGCCCACCCCTCAGGGAAGGCCCAACCAAGGACACGGCTGAGATCGAGGCGCTGTACGCCGAGGCCGAGGCGCAGCGCCTGAGCAAGACGAGCCTGCTGGCGGACGTGCTCAACATCTCGCCCGTGCTCACCGACGGCGTCGCGGCCATGGTGGACGACTCGTTCAACAAGTGCTTCACCAGCACGCGGCCCGAGCCCTGGAACTGGAACATCTACCTCTTCCCCATCTGGGTGGTGGGCGTGGTGCTGCGGTGAGGGGGCTGGCGTGAGGGGTAGGGGCAGGGGCGCAGGGGCAGGACGCCGGCAGCGCTGGCAGGGTCGGACCCCGACGGCCACAGCCGCGGCGGCCGCGCTGGCCTGGCACGCCTCCTGCTGCATGCGGCGTGGGGGCTTCTGGTTGCGTGCCCGGGCCACCCCCTGAGGGGCGCTGTGTTGCTGCGGGGGAGCCCCCTGCAGGCCAGCAGGTGTGGTCGCGCAATAGCTGCCCCAGACGCTGACGCGACGCTCTCTCGGTACCTGCACGCTCCACACACGCCCGCCTGCCCGAACCCCCGCATGCCGCCAGCCCCTGCCGCCCGCACCCAACCGTGCCCCACTCTCCGCGCCCCCGCGCCGCCTCCTCTTCCTCCCCCGCCCCGCCAGCTACTTCATCCTGTTCCCCATCCGCCTCACCGGCCTGCTCATCGCCTTCACCTCGCTCATCGGCATCTTCCTGGCCTGCGAGTTCACGGCGCCCGCGGGCCGCCGCAAGACGGCGCTGCAGCGCAAGCTGGTGCAGTGGATGAGCAGCACCTGGGTGGCGGCCTGGCACGGCGTCATCCGGTGAGCGCCGCGAGAGGGGAGGCGGTGTGGCTTGTGGCGGCTGGGGACTGCGGTAATAGGGGGCTAGGGCCACTTTGAATGCACCACCTCGGTGGCGGCATCGCGCTGCGGCATTCGGTGGGGCCTTGGACAGGCGTCGCTGCGGCATGGGTCCCCGCTCCCTCCTCCCTCAGCTGGGTCCTACCCGGGGGCTCGCCCAGCTGCCCTGCCCCCCAACCTGCCCGCGCCTGCCCCCCAACCCCGGTCGGCCCCGCCGCCCCGGCTGCCCCCTGCAGCTACCACGGCCCCAAGCCCACGCCCGGGCCCAACCGCATCTGGGTGTCCAACCACACCTCCATGATCGACTACGTCGTGCTCTGCTCCTACAGGCGAGCAGCTGCGGGAGGGAGGGAGGGAGAACGCGGACGGGCGCCCACGCCGTATCACACGTGCCGGGGGAACGCACCCACTGCCGAGGCACCGGGGCAGCCCTTCTCGGCGCGCACGGATCCCCGCGCCCGACCCCGCCCGCCCCCCTTGCCGCTCTCCTCACCCCGCCCCCGCACAGCCCCTTTGCGGTCATCATGCAGCTGCACGTGGGCTGGATCGCCTTCCTGCAGACGCGCATCCTGTCGTCGCTGGGCTGCCTCTGGTTCAACAGGTACGGCCGCGGGGCGCCGGCCGCAAGAAAAGGGGTGCGGCGGGAGGGCGAGGCGCCCTGGGTGCGTGCGTGCGTGCCGCCGTCGGCACGCCCAACCCCCATCTCATCCCCCGCCCCCGCCCCCGCAGGACCGAGGTGAACGACCGCGCCGTGGTGGCGGCTCGCATGCGCGAGCACGTGAACAAGCCGGACGCCATCCCGCTGCTCATCTTCCCCGAGGGCACCTGCGTCAACAACGAGTACACCGTCATGTTCAAGCGGGGCGCCTTTGACATCGGCGCCACGGTGCGGCGGAGGGAGGGGAGGGCGCGGGGAAGGGGAGGGCGGACGTGGGGGAGGGTAGCGCGGCGAGTGAAAGCGAGCGGCGGAAGCACTAGGCTACCTACCAGGCACGCGCCACGGGTCCGGCAGCGTGGATGACCGCCCACCAGGCGGCTGGGCATGGGCCGTGGCCGCCCCTAGCTGCTGCCGGTGGTCCGGCGCGCTGCAGCAGCCGCCTCACGCCCTCTTGGCGTGTTTCTTGCCGCCGGCCCCTCACCCGCTCGCCCGCCCACCAGGTGTGCCCGGTGGCCATCAAGTACAACAAGATCTTTGTGGACGCATTCTGGAACAGCCGCCGCGAGTCGTTCGGCAAGCACCTGTTCCGGCTCATGACCAGCTGGGCGCTTGTGTGCGATGTGTACTTCCTGGAGCCGCAGAACATAGCGCCGGGTGAGGAGGGAGGCGCTGGGGGAGGGGCATGGACTTGGGTGGAGAGAGGGCGAGGTGGGAGAGCGAGGGTGTTGCATGGAGGCGTGGAGCGGTCCTGAAGCCGCAGAGCAGCTGGGTGCCATGGGTGAGGGGGATTCGAAGGGCCTCAGCGCTCATCGAGGCCGAGCTTGGGGCGCGAGCCGGGCAGGGGAGGCCTACCCTGCGGCTCCGCTCCTGCAGCGCGACCTCGCGGCGAGGATGACGGTGTGCTGCCTCCCCCCTCGCCGCCGTGCAGGCGAGACGCCGCAGGAGTTTGCGGGCCGCGTGCAGCGTATGATCGCGCACTACGCCAACCTGCGCATCGTGCCCTGGGACGGCTACCTCAAGGTGCGCGCCGCGCCGCACCGCAACGCGGGGCCGTGGGCCCTGGCATCGGCCAGCCAGGGCCCGTAGCGCATGCCCAGCGGGGGCATGCCCAGGGGGCCCTTGGCTTGGAGGGGCGGGGCGGGGGCATGCAAGCGCACACCCCATCGCCGTCCGCCAGGCACAAGAGCAGCTCGGCCATGCGCCCCGGCCTGACGCGTTTCGTGCTGTCGTTCGCCAGCCGGCCCTCCGCATTCCATGCCTCTGCGTGTCGCCGTGTCCTTACCAACGCCGCCCGCCGTACGGCGTCCCGTCCGTACAGTACTACAACCTGGGCGAGAAGAACCCCGGGCTCATCGAGAAGCGCCGCCGCGTGCTGGCGGACGTGCTGCGGGGGTACCTGGGCAAGCAGCCGCCAGCGGCGGCGCCGGCGACCGCGGGCGCGGCGGCGGAGGGCGGCGCGGCGGCCGAGGGCGGCGCGGCGGCCGAGGGCGCGGCGGCGCCGGCGCCGGCGGAGGGCAAGGCGGGAGCCGAGCAGGGTACGCGCGGAGCGGCGCAGGGGAAGAAGGAGCTGTGAGCGGCCACCGGGCAGCGGTGCGCGGGGGCGGAGGGGCGGTGGGGGCGCACCTGTGCCGTAGTGCTCACTGGGGCCAGGGCCAGGCAGGGGCCAGGGGCTGGGGGAGCTGGCAGACCTAGGCGCCGCTGCGGCACTGACGTGGGTTGCGGGGCGCGCGTCTGCGGTGGCCATAACCAGCGCGGAGGTGGGGCTCCTGAACGGCGCTGATGTGCCCCCCAACCCCCACCCCACACATGCCCTGCGCAGGGGACGCTTCAGAGGCGGGCGGATGGAAGCGCGTTCGGGCGGGCGCCGCCGTGCACCCCTCGGCATGAGGGGCCGGAAGGGCGGCTGCGGTGCTGCACGTGGGGGCGGGTGGCAGCGCGGGGCGGGGCGGGGTGTGCGGTTGATTGCGGGGGGCGGGGGCAGGCGGGACTGCAGAGGGCTGTGGGACAGGAGTCCAAGCCGACGTGGCACCCATACGATTGTGTGCACTTCAAAGACAAGTAACAGAGTACCACCCCATGTATGGGCGCCGCAACATGGTGTGCGTTGTGGGCGAGGGTGGCTTCAGGTACGCCGCCCACCGGTATGTGTGCGGCGCGAAGGGAAGGCGGGAACGCGAGGGGGCACGAGAGCGACTGGGGGAGACGAACAGGCTGTGCATGCGGGGGTTGGCATGTGGGGGGTGGACGCCGGATGGCCGTTGTTAGCCGCGTTGGGTTGAGGACCGTTGGGTGCCGTTGAGGAGGTCGTAGGAGCTGAATGCGTGAGAGGTTGCGACGGGCTGAGCGAGGATCCGTTGGGATGGCACATGTGGTACTTCATGAGCCTGGGCCGCCGTGTTCGGTGGACTGTGAACGCTTCGGATGGTATAATGCGCGGGGCCGCTGCTGCCGGGCTGCTGCCAGGCTGCTGCCACGCTGCTCGTGCTGCCGCTGCGTGCTGCCGGGCTGCTGGCGCCCACAGGGCTGCTGCTGTATGCGGGCCGGCGCACGGACGGCGCTCGCAGCCCTGTGCGGCTGCCGCAAGGAGGTCTCGCCCAGCGGCCGCTTCTGTCAGCGGGCGAGTGCGTCGGGGCTGCCATGTGGGTTATCCCAGGAGGGTCCCTCACGGGGTACCCTGTATGCAGGGCCGGCGGTTGCCATGATGGGAGCCCGTGACGGTTGACGGTAAGCCTTGAGCGGGGCGTGGGAGGTGGGATAAGGACCGTGGTGGACCCGCGAATACCGCAAGTCAGGCGCAGGAAGGACCGCCCGCTCCTGATTGAGCCATTGACGATGAGCGCACTGGGGCCTCCTGGGGCCGTGGTGGTGGCTGGAGCCTCGCTTGCGTTGCACGGGGTTACAAACGCTGGATAGGGCTCCCTGCCATGCCAGCATGCGGGGCCTTGCGGCTGGTGCGTATGCAAATGCCGCTGAAGTGCCGGCCCCTCCTCACGCGGTGCGGTGTAGGGGTTGATGGGTACACCTGGGCCGTGAAGAGCGCACGAGATTGCTGAGCAGGGTGCATGCCGCGCTCCTGCACAGGAGCCTGCATCTTACGCTCCTGACTTGACTTTGACGACGGCGTAAGGGTGCGGGGGGAAAGGGAGGAGGGTGCCCTGCGCGCGGATGGCGAGGGACGTCGGGGCTCGACAGAGGACGCGGTGAGGCCGTGTGAGGCGGACGCGCTGCTTCAACGGCGACAGCGGAAGCGTGGGGGTGCGTCTCCGCGCGGACGCGGCACATTTCATCTGTTGCAACTTAACGTCTTGGAGGTGGAGGTGGGGCTCACGGCGTCGCGGGTTTGGTGCTTTGGGCTGGGTCGATCATGCAAGTTCCAATTTGCGATCCGCCATTTTCGCCTCGGTCGCTAGCCGGGCCTCCAGCAACTGCACTTACCTAGCTGCTTCTGCTTGCTACGCTGCGCTGCTTTAGACCTGTAAACAGCTTAGTACGCGCGAATACTGCTTACTTTGTCGAGACCCACGCCGCGATACGCCCCACACGCTGAACGCTTGCCTACTGTGGTAGATAGTAGCTCGAACACAAGTCGAGGTGCTTAGACGTTCGAAGCGGACACCCCCCAAGTCAACATTTTGAGCTGCAGCAGCTCGCGCAGAGCGGACACTACACGGAGCGACGCAGCTCACCTGCTCGCTACACAATTGTAAATATGGAGCTCTGAGGCGTGACATGCGCAGCCTGGCTGGAGGCCCTGCGCCCTGACTTGACGCGCCGGGCAGCGCCATGATTGTGCCGGGTCGGCTCGACCAAGTATACCAGGCTGTCAAAAGTGATACGCAGGGGAGCGAGGACCAGAGCATTCTGGTTTTCGCCTCTTGCACTGAGGCCGACTCGGTGTGCGCGACCCAGCTGCTCGTGGTGAGCCCCTGCGACCCCGCCGGCCGCCGTGGCAACCGGGCGTGTCCGCACATTGTGGGACTGGCTAAGCAGTTGCCACTCGTACACACCGCAGAGCCTCCTCAACCGGGAGAGCCTCCACTTCACGCTTATCCCCGTTGAGTGCTATGAGGAGATCAAGGAGCACTGCGCTTCTCTCCGGACTGCGGAGGTACGCCTGGGGAGCGGCATAGGCGTGCCTCGGTGTGGTGCGCGCACTCGGCTGGCCGCGTGACAACTGCGCGCCACTGGACCCCACCCGCGGCCCAGTCGAACGTCCCGACCCACATGTCCGTTTGAGGAGGGGCACGACAAGCACTACCTCCTGAGCCGTGCACGCCCCGGCGACACGCCTGGCATGCACCACAGGAGGTCAAGAGCATCGTACTGATTAACTGCGGCGCGACAGACGATGTGCGGGGACTATGTGAGCTGCCGACCAACGTCCGCATCGTCATCATCGACAATCACCGGCCTGTGTGGCACGGGCACAACCGGCCCGAAGACATGGACACCCTTGTGCTTGTTGACCCGGACGACCCGGTGCCGATCACGGGCGTGCCGATAGCTAACGATGAAGCTGACGCACAGGGTACGTGGGGCGTGCTCCCGGTTCTGGGTTGTCACCGCGCCTGTCCCCGCGAGAGGCGATCAGCTGGTACCAGAGCGTTCGATACTGCTGTGGGCTGGGTGGACCCGATGGCATGCCATCCTGCGCTGAGCATGTGCCCTGGTGCCCGCAACACCGGCCATGCTGATCCACAGTCGCCGAGGAGCTGGGGTCTGAGTCCGAGGAGGAGGACGAGTCAGAGGACGAAGAGGACGAGGACGAAGGGGAGGAGGGTGACGAGGAGGGCGCGGCTGGCGGCGGCCGGAAACGGCGGCGGCGAAGCGGGAAACCGGACGCTGACGAGCGGCCACCCAAGATGAGCCCTGCGGCACGGGAGGAGGAGCGGCAGAGGCGGCGCGGCCTGCACCGGGAGCGCACCCTGCAGATTCAGGAGTACTATGCTGGCTGCAACGGCTACGGCAAGCCCTCGGCGCTGCTGCTCTTTGAGCTGTGCCGCTCGCTGAGCCAGGACGACAACTTCCACGTCTGGTGCGTCCGGCCTGCATGGCAGCGGCGCGCGTGCAAACTAGCGGGCTGCTCCTTGGGTAGTTGTTCGGCTCCCGCAGTTGGCTGCAAGATGAGCGCGCAAAGCTGTCATCGTTTGCCTGGCGCCTGCTCCCCCTGCAGGTGCGCGGCCGTGGGCCTGACGGAGCAGTTCATGTTCCAGCAGATCAGCCGACAGAACTACAACACGTGGCGGGAAGCGCTGGTGGAGCACGTGCACGCGGCGCAGGCTGACATGCCTGCCCCGCCCGAGGACGAGCAGGTGCGCGGGCGAAGCTCATTGTGGCTGTTGTATCTCGGGCGCGCCCCACCGACATGCGCGCGCTATCCCAATGCGGAGCGCGTGGGCCTGCCTGTTCTCGTTCTGGGCGCGCCCTGCCCGGCGTGGACGAACAACGGGACCCTGGGCCGCAGCTCCACCCACGCCCGCCTTCATGTGTGCCCCCACGCCCCCAGGACCCGACGTTCGCCAACATCAGCATGCCGCGACACAAGGTCCAGGTGGAGGTAATTGACGACCTGCGGCTTGGCATGCTGCGGCATTGGAGCGTCGAGGAGAGCTTCCGGTGAGCTGCCACACCGATTAAGGTAACGGCGCGGTCGCCCGGAGCGCGTGTGTGCCTGAGCTATGAGGAGCAGGGCACGGCCGACCCACATCACGGCCTCGGCCTCGGCCCCTGGCCGTGGCGCCGTGCCTACTTGCGAGCTTGCTCACCGCCCCACCGCACCCGCCCGCCGCCAGGTACACGAGCTACGTGGCCGCGCGGCTGCAGACATGGCGGCAGAAGGGTCTCGACAACCTGCGCAGCCTCTTCGTGCACCTGCACATCCCCGTCAAGCAAGCGCAGGCCCCCTTCAGTGAGTCACGTGGCACAACCGGCACAAACGCTGCTGGCCAACGTTGTCCCACCACTTCAACAGCTTCTCTTGCTGCACCGTCGAGCGCCAAAGCACGTACGATCGGCCGCTGCTGACCCTCGCCGCCCTCGGCCGCCTGGCCCGCGCGCAGAGGGCCTGCGTGGCGACACGCTGGAGCAGATGCGCCGGACGCTGCCCACGGCGGGGCCGCAGCACATGCTTGCGTGGGACTCGCTGCACATGCACAGCTTCCGGTTGCGCTACAAGCACGAGGAGGTCACGGCGCAGGACATGGTGTTTGCTATCCTGGGCCTGCTCACCAACCCCAAACCCACCGGCGACCTGCCCCCACACCGCGACGCCTTCAAGTGAGGGGCCTGCTGCGCAAGCGTTGCTGCGGTGGGACGCAGCACCCGTGCGTAGGCTGTGGGCAGGCCTTGACGCCCTTCCTCCCCTTCCCCTTTCCTCCCTTGTTCAGCATCGCCCAGAACGCCATGCACATCCAGCGCAACCTTAATCTCGCGGAGAAGGGCATCGAGCTCGCCAAGGGGCTGTGCCGCGACGTACTGCAGTGAGCGCAGGGTGCATGAGCGGGCTTGCGGCCCCCTGCGCTTGTCTTGCTGCGTGTGGGCGCTGACGGTGCGCGCTGGACCGTCCTCTGTCGCAGCGAGGGCGGGCTCATGATTACGTCCGGCAAGGTCAACGGCGGCAGGGCCGCCGACTACCGCTGGCTCAACGTTTCGGAGACCAACGGCGTCGGCAACGAGCGCTTCACGCACCCCAGCGTTCTGCGGGTGCGTCGCTCTGCGCCACGAGGCACGGCATGCACCGCATCTCACCCCGGCTTGCCGCGCTCCACCTTGAGCACATGCACAGCGTGACACCACGCCACGCCCGCTAAACGCTATGCAGACGGCGTCGACAGTGTTGCAGCGTTCTGGGCAAAACCCTGCCTCATGATGCCCACCGTTCCCGCAGTACATGGCGCTGTTCCTGCGCGACGCCACCAGCCACCGCTTCAGCGCCAGCGACGCGCGGCGGCCCGTGGTGGTGGCGGGACCGCCCGACGAGCGCGGGCTGTGCTGCGTGGTGGCGGTGCACGCCAAGCACATCTCGGGCAACCGGCTGCAGGTGCGCGCAAAGGATGGGGGAGGAGGAGCCCGCAGCGCTCGGTGGCGGGACCGTTACAGCTGGCGGTGCTCTATCCACCTCCTGCCGGCTTTGCGCTACGCCCTAGCGCTGTGCGGGGCGGCAGCCCGGAGCGCTCGGTACCGGTTCACCTCTCTTCCTCGGGGTTGACCTTCTGCCCAATCCCCGACGCCCGTCTGGTCCCTGTCACGATGCCGGCCCGCAGACCAACCCCTTCGCGCAGCCCTTTGTGGAGACCGTCAGCGGGCTCAACATCACGCAGCTCAAGTCGGCCTTCGACAACACTACCTACCACGTGCGCAAAGAACAGGTCGGCGCCTTCCTCAGCCGCCTGCAGGACGTCGTCAGCGAGTACGCGGCGCAGCAAGCCGCCGAGGCGGCCGCGGCGTAGGCCGGCGCCAGTAGCGGGCCGGCTCGGGGCAGTGGGCTCACCTTCTACGGCATGCGGTGCCGGGGGCCTGCGAGCCGAGCCTTGCTGCGGCAAGCCGGCACATCCTCGCTTGGGCGCATGGGCAGTCTGCGCCACGGGAGCGGGCAGGAGGAGCACGGAGTAGGCGTGCCGCTGCCGCGGGGTTAAGGCAGCGGTAGGCACGTGCAAACGTGCGCAAACGGAGCAGGGGTGCTGGCTCGCGGCTCGGGCGCGAGCATTTTGCTGCGGCTTTGTCCATCTTGCCATTCATGGGCACTGACGGCGGTGGGGTGGGCCGCGCAGAGCAAGCACCTGACAGCCAGACATCAGACAGACGGGCTCATGAGGCCGGACGGACACGTGGTGAGGGGCTGGCGGTGGCTTCTTTCGCGAACCATGTAGACCATAGTCAGACAGAGTGCGTGGCGGTGTTGACGGGGGTGCAGGCGCCGGCCGGTTGCGGACGGAGGCGGAGAGGAGCAGTCGGGGTGAGGCCCGAGCTCCCTGGGCGCCAAGCGGTTGCGCACGTGAGGGCGTAGGGTTGCGCTGGCAAGGTGGCTGCAAGCCGGGGCCGACGCCCGGGCCGGTTGCGTGCCAAGGCACGGCCTTGCAAGCGTTTATCGTTTGTGCGGTTAAATCCCATGACAGCCACGAACACAGACATCCGCTCCGCTTTTCCATTTCATGAATGGCCGCCCCTTGCTAACTTCACCGTGTGGCACGGTTGAAGTTTGCGCAGAGGGGGTCTACGGAGCTCACTTACAAACTTGAAAAGCAACCCGGTGCGTTGAGGTATGCCGTCTTGCTGTTTCAGGCAGTTCGGGCGGCGAAGTCCGGCCCATGGGGTGAGGGCGCGGAGATGCGGTGCGCTCGAGACCCCTTCAATAGTTCCAGCTATGACCGCATGATGACCGACGGTGTGCGTCTGGTCTGTGTGGCATCTTCTTGGGGCGAGCCATGCACCCATGCGCAGCTGGGACAGGTTTACTGAAGATGCCTCAGATGGCTCAGATGCCTGTAATTGCCGCCGCCGTACCGACCGTGCTCGCCTTCCTGCACGCGAGTATACTTCGTCAATCGCATCCAACAGCAACTGCCGCCCTTACGCTGGCGGCTTATGAATACCTCCAACCATTGGATATGGCCCTGCCAGAGACTCAAGCTACAACATCACCGCCGCAACCTTCCCCCCTTCGTCGTGGCTCCCAGGCTCCAATCTCCGCATCACTACCTCCCAGCCCGCACAAGGCCCTGCTATTTCCCCAGCCCGAGCTGCGCCTGTGCTAGCTGCAGGCAGCGCTCTCCCCATCACCAGCTCGTCCGCCGCCCGCCTCCAGAGGCGCCACCACAACCACCAGCGGCCCCTGCCCCGCTTTGCTGGCCGCCTCACTCGGCTCCCTGCCGCCGTGTGAGCTGTCGCACTCGCCATCGCCGGACCCCCGCTCGCTGTCTGCTAGCAGCGGCGCAGCGGGATCGGATTCGGCATCAGAGCCGCCCTCAGCCTGCACCCGCGCCGCTGCACGGCGGCAGCGCCAGGCCCAGAACCACCTGTCGTCGGCACACGCACACAAGCCAGGGGTGGTGGCAAGGGCCGGGATTCAGGTTGCGGGCTGCAGGCCGCTGGCGCAGCACATTGTCCTGGCCCACTTGGCCCAGGGCTTCCGCTGCAACCAACCCAGCTCAGACGCCCCATGATGCGGACCGCCGTCGGCCGTCGCCACTCTTGCAACTCCCAGCTCGGTTCGACAGAACAGCCGCAGCTGTACTGACCTGACTAGCCTGTAGCCGATGAAGATGGTGAAGACCTTGCCAAGAATATACCCAGCCAACAGCAACCCGGCAATCCACTTTGCCTTGGGGCTCCATTCGCCGACATGCCAGGACATGCCTGTAAGCACGTGGCAGGCAGGGGACATGTTGAGGCGGCGGCTAGGGAAATGGTCGTTGTGGCATGCTGCGCGGAATGTTGCGCCGAGGATACGGCGGGTGAAGGGTTGTGGGGCGTGTTGACATCGGACGCCTGCCCATGGGGCCGGACGTGAGGCGCCTATGGCACCTGCAGTCCCCCGGTTCCCGTGCGCGCGCGCTCTGAACATGATGAATGCGTATGATATGGGGGGTATGAACGCACCTGCGCTGGGGCAGCGCCCCACGTTTCACGCGCCAATTGACAGGACCTCGCCGCTCAAGCGACGATACAACAATGGAAATGGCAGTGACTGCGTGTCGTAATGCAGACTGTGCAGGAAACGGGCGCTGGGGTGTGCTCGTCACGCGCTCGCGAGCAACCGCTATCTTTGGCCTTTTCGTGCGTAGCGTCGATCCTTTGCAATAATTTATACAAGACTTGTGCTGTGAGCAAACCAATGGGTTTCATTATCACAGGAGCTGCGAGTTGTTGGCATATCGGGCATCCGGCACGTCCGCGAAACACGCTAGGCTCTTCCCGACTCTCCGACCCTCCCCTCCAACCCCTTCCCTCCCCCCGACGCGAAATATGCCACGCCCCAAGCGGCAACCCCGGCTCACGCCGCCAATGCCCACCGCCGTGGCCGCCTCCGCTAGCGCCTCCACCGCGCCACGCCCCCAAGTCCCAACCTCTGCCGCTGCCCACCTCCGCCACGTCGCAAGTGCCCGCCGCTGTGGCCGCCACCGCCAGGGCTTCCGCCGCGCCATGCTCCCAGCCCCGCCGCTAGCGGTGACTGTCCCCCGCAGCTCGACCCTAGGGATTAGGGATGGCCACCAGCTGGCCTTATGGTACCCCAACACGGTACCTCGCCGGGTGGCCGATTCCAACTAGGCGCATATGGTGGCGCCCTTAAGCGTAAGCGCCGTCATTCCGAGCTTGGGACGCTGTACGAAGGGACAGCCCGGAGCATTGCTTTCACACGTTGCCGCGGCGCGCCGTCTGGCACGCCGCAGCGACTCCTTCGCCACACTGCTTCCGCTCCTCCCGCCCAGAAACGCGCCAACGCCTGCCGACACGGGCGCCCCACCGCCCACCGGTCACGAGCCAACCTGCTGCGACCGCCGCTCGCGCGGCTCACGTGTTGGGGCTGCCTCGCCCGCTCGCGGCACCAAGCGACCACCCAGTCCCAGCCGCCTAGGGGAGCCTCCCCTGCCCACTCCTGCGCCCCCTGCCCCGCCCCCCGTCCAGCTGCACAGAGCAGCGGCAGCAGCCACGACCCCGGCTGTGCCCCGTCCGCCCCGTCCGGTCAACCCCGCGCGCGCCATCACGCCAGCTCAGCCCGCCTCCCCGCGCACCTACCTAACGCAGTCCCGCCACCCCCGCCCGTCGCACCTCCTTCCTCGCTGGTCAATACATCCGCAGGGAGGACGGCGCCCTCTTGCGAGGCGGCCCCACAGCACAGCACAGCGCCCCCCATAGCACTAAATCCTCATTCCTCTGCACCTTGTCCAAGTGCGGCGCCCGGCCTTACGCGTCAGCCGCGCCATCGGCCGCGCCCTCGGCCTTCTGGCCCTTGCCGCTGAGCGTGCTGTCCTTGAGCCGCCCGTCGCGCTCCTGCAGCGGGGCCGAGGTTGGGGCCAAGGCGCAGTGCAGGCTGGGCGGGCGCGTGGGGGCAGGCGGCAGGGTCTGGGGCCGGAGCAGCCCCCGGTGGCGACATATGGTGGCGACACATGCCCATTGCGGCACACGAGCTGCGCCCGCACCCGCCCCGCCCCTGGCGCCGCAGGTGCCGGGGTGCCAGCCCCAACAACCGGCTGCCGTCCCCCTCCCCCAGAGCGCACCAGGCGCGCCCGCCAGGCCATCCTTCCCATGAGCGCCCCGCCCCGCCGCATGGCCCTCTCTACAACCCAGCCCTCGCCCCTGCCGCCTCCCACAGCCAGCCTCCCTCTGCACCCCGCTTGCTCCCCCCACCTGCACCAGCAGCTCCCGCAGGTCCGCCAGCTGGAACATGCCGTGCACCACATTGTCGCGCGTGCGCACGTTGACGGTCTGCGCGTTGCGCTCCGCCTCGCCCACCACCAGGATATAGTTGTACTGCGACAGCTGCGCCTCGCGAACCTGAGGGGGCGCGAGGGAGTGGGCGGGCGTCTTACGCCTCCTGCTCGCCCATCTTGAGCGACCCTGCCTGGTGCGCGTCAGCGGGGCGAGTGGAGTGCGTGCGTGCGTGCGTCCGTGCGTGCGTCCGAGGATCCCTCCGGCCCCCGCCTCCGCCCACGCCGCACCTTCTTCTGCATCTTGCGGTCGCTGGCGTCCACGTCGACGTGCAGCCCGGCGGCGCGCAGCTCGCGGCGCACGTCGAAGGCGTACGAGGCGGAGCTCTCGCTGATGGGCACCACCATGACCTGGTGGCGGGGGTGGGGACGGGGGGTTGGGGTTTGGGGGGCAGGAGAGGGGCCGGGGTAGGGGGGACCGGGAGCGAAGGCTGGGTTGGCGGGCGGCAGCGGCAGCGGCACGTGGCGGACAGCTGGTGGCGCAACTGCGACCTGCCGCCTGCGGGCTACAACGGCGGAGCGTGGTAACAGATGGCGGTGGCGCCAGGAGGGGATGTCCCATGGGAATAACACACTAGTTGCAATCCTCCCGGGAGGGGGTACCATGGGAGTAACGAACTAGTTGCGACCCTCCGAGCGTAAGCCCGGGCCCCCCGGGAGGGGGCGGTGCAGGAGGGGCAGACGAGGTTCGGGAGTGCCGTGACAGCGGCCTGGCACACGCGCACGCCACCGCCCTGCCCGCTCCCTGCGCCGCGACAGCCTCACCTGGCGCGGGTTGAGCCAGAAGGGCCACTTGCCCGCAAAGTGCTCCGTGAGGATGGCGAACATGCGCTCCACGCTGCCCAGCACCGCGCGGTGCACGATGACGGGCCGCTCCAGGGTGCCCGTCTCGGTGGCGTACTCGAGCTGGAAGCTGCGGGTGGGGCGGGAGGGGGGCGGGGAGAGAAGGTCGGAGGGGAGAGGGTCGGGGTGAGGGCGGGACGGGGCGGGGCTGCGGGCTGGGTGACGCGGCGAGGCGCAAGGCTTCCCGAAGCGCCGCCAGCCCGTCCCAACTCGCACGTCCCGCGTCTCATCGCACGGCGGCCGCGCGCCCCCTCCCTTGCCCACCCCCAACGCCCTACGCAGCAGCAGCCGCATCCTCACCCTCAGCCGCGAGGCCCCCTGGCTCACCGGATGGGAAGCTGGAAGTCCAGCTGCACGGTGGCGCACTGGAACTTGCGGCGCAGCGCGTCGTACACGGTGATGTCGATCTTGGGGCCGTAGAAGGCGCCGTCGCCGGGGTTGAGCACCCAGGCCCTGCGTTGTGTTGGGTACGGAGGAGGCGGAGGAGGCGGAGGGAGCGAGGAGGGCGGTGCAGTGGTGGGTGGGTGGGCGCGCTGGCTCCAGCCCGCCAGGCTGACGGAGGGCGGCGCAATGGTGGGTGTGGCAGGGCGGCTGCTCCACCCGACGGCCCCCGCAAGGCGGCCGCACCTGCCGGTGGCGTTGAGCGCGTCCGTGAGCGCCTCCTCGGCCTTGTTCCACAGCTCAATGTCGCCCAGGTAGCCCTCGGGCCGCGTGGAGAGCGCCATGGTGTAGTCCAGGCCGAAGATGTCGTACACCTCGCCCAGCAGCTTGAGGAAGCCCGTCACCTCGCCCATCACCTGGGGAAAGGCGAACGAGCAGGGGGCGCAAGGGGGAGGGAAGAGCAGGTGGAGGGGAAGGGCAGGGATGTGTGGGCAGGCCCAGACGCGCTGCGGGCGGGGCCAGAGACACTGCCGCGCGACCCCCCGCCTCAGCCCGCACCCCGCACCCCGCACCGCGTGCGCAGCCCCGTCACTCCCGCCCAGGCACACCGCCCGCCAGGCGCACCTGGTCGGGGCGGCAGAAGATGTGCGCGTCGTCCTGCTGGAAGCGGCGCACGCGCGTGAGGCCCTGCAGCGCGCCGCTGAACTCGTTGCGGTGCAGCACGCCGAAGTCGGCCAGGCGCATGGGCAGCTCGCGGTAGGAGCGGGTGCGGTTGGCGAACATGAGACAGTGGCCTGGAGGGGTGCGGGGGTGAAGGGGAGGGACAGGAGGGCGGGGGACGGTGGTGTGTGGGATTGGCACACGGTGTAGGGGTCGGCGGGAGGGGCTGGAGCGTTTCCAGCGGCGGTCTGCGCCCCGTGCGGGCTGCGCTTGCCCCTGTGGGTTGCGTACGCGGCCGCCTCACCAGGGCAGTTCATGGGCTTGAGCCCGAACTCCTGCTTCTCGATCTCGAACGCGAACATGTTCTCGCGGTAGTGGTCCGCGTGGCCGCTAGTCTTCCACAGGTCGAAGTTGTAGATGTTGGGCGTGATCACCTCCTCGTACTCGTACTGCCAGTACTTCTCACTGTGTGGACGGGTCCGCGTACGGCAGGGGCGCGGGCGCGGTGAGCATCCGCTCTTTCCGCTGCTGCCGCACGACTCCCGGCGCAGGCCTCTTTCCCCAGCAACCAACGCTGGTATCGCGTCCAACCGCCCCGCCACATGCCCCCAGTGCTCCACCGCCCAGCCACGGTTTACGCCATCGCATCACCCTGCCGCCCTCCCCGGCCCCGACCCGCCATCATCAGCCCTACCCCAACCCGCGTCCAGGGCAGGCCCCACCACGACCCACCGGATGAAGCTCATGAGGTTGTTGTAGATGCGCGCGCCGTGTGGCAGGAAGAAGCAGCTGCCGGGCGACAGCGGGTGGAAGAAGAACAGCTCCTGCTGCACACCAAGTACGCGGTGGTCGCGCTTCTTGGCCTGGAAGGGAGGCAGGGGCGGGGTTGAGGGGTGGGAGGCGGCAGCCAGGAGGAAGCAGCGGCGTTAGCGGGTGGTCACTGGGGTAGTGCGCGCCCGATAGGCGCCGGGTGGACCGCCGCGGGGCATGCTGCTTCCTGAACCGAGGCATGCCTGCTGCACGCTGCCTGCCGCGGCGGCTGTCGGATTGCCAGCTTTGCAGCCGACACCCGCTGCATCCGTACAGCGCCTCCGCGCCTCCGCGCCTCCGCCACGGCCCCCGCCGCCGCGCCTCTGCGGCGGCCCCCAATGCCCGGTGCTGCCTCCGGCACGGATCCACGAGGACTGCCGCTCCTGCCGCTGGACGCCGCCCTTCCCAAACGCTGTCCCCGACAGCCCTCTTCCCCTTCCCTAGTCCCCTTATCCGCACAACCCCCAACACACATACCACACGCGCACCTCCTCCATGCGGTGCTGGTACTCCTTGAGCAGCTTGGCCTCCGGGAAGGTGACGCCGTACACGCGCTGCAGCGGCTCGCGCTTCACGTCGCCGCGCCAGAAGGCGCGCGACATGGACGTCACGGCGGCGGCCTGGGCGGCAGACGGCGGCAGAGGGCGGCAGAGGGGGTGGGTTGGCGGCCGCAGCGGGGCAGCGGAAGCGGCCTCGGGCTAGCAAGGCGAGGCTGGCCAACGATGTGCAGCGTCCTGTCCGAAGGCGCGAACATGGCAGGGTCCGCCAGCAGGGCTAAGCCCATAGCTGGTGGCTGCAGGCGAGCGGGGCGCCGGGCGGCCGGCAGCGTGTCGCACCGCAGGGACCGGCGTCCCGGGTCTGCTTGACAGGCCCACAGCGCCCCTCCCCAGGGGCCGCTGCAGCCCGTCGCCCGTGCCCCGGTCCGTCGCCCAACCGCGCTGGCGTGGGCCCCCAGGGGTCGCGCAGCTGTGCAGCAGCCGCTCGCGCCGCCGGCACGCAGACACCGCATGCGTCCGTGGTCTGCTGCGGTGGTCCCCGCCCGCAGACCTCCCCCGGTCCCCCACCTTGAGGTAGGACGTGGAGGGCAGGTGGGGCCCCGAGCACAGGTCCACCATGGGGCCCACGCGGTAGATGGTGATGACGGCGTCGGCCGGCAGGCCCTGGATGATCTCGGTCTGGGTAAGGGGTAGGCGTTGGGGAAGGGGGCACGGGGCTTTGGGAAGGCTCCACGTAACCGCACTGCTGGCCGCTGCTGGGGCGGCCATGGCAAGGAGCAACAACAGCAGTCCCAAGCCCCTGGCGAGAGAGCATCGGCTGTCCACCAATCGGCGCTGCACCGCCCATGTCATCCTATTGGCCCACCTTGAACTTGTTCTCCTGGAACATGGACAGCGCCTCGTCCCGGGTCACTACCACGCGCTGGAACTTCTGGCTCTCCTTGGCGGCCTGTGGCGCGAGGAGCGGGGTTGCAAGGCGGGAGGGGCGGTAAGAGGTTGGCATGGCGAGGGCGGGGGCGAGCAGGGGCCGAGTCGCGGTCGGGGTCGTAAGCTAGTGGGGCTGCACATGGCGCTGCCCAGGGTGATGCCATGGTTGCTGGCGAAACGGCCGGTGTAGTGCGACATAAAAGCGAGGGGCAGCGCGAGCACGAAGACCACTGCTGGCAGATGCCGCGTGGCAGTGGCCGTGGTTCGAGGGCCGTGGCCGTGGTTCAGGGGCCATGGCCGTGACCATGGCATGTGGGCGAATGTCCGTGTGCTGGCTGGCGCCAGCCGAGGCCAAGGTCCGCTGCTAGACTCCTGCAGCAAAGCGGTAGCAGCACGGACCCGAGGCGTGCCAGGCTGCCTGCAATGCTGCCTCTGCAGCACAGAGCCTGCGGCGCTAGGCCGACGGCACGGAGCTGCGAGCCAGCTCCTGGAGCTGTGGAGCCAGCTTCAGGAGCCAGCCCCAGGCACTCCAGCGCCCAATGAGGACCTTTGCCTGGCCGGGCGGCCGGCGTCCGGGGCCCCCACCGGCTCGGCTACCCGCTTCAGGCTGCGTCGCTGGAGCGGCTGGAAGCCCGAGCTAGTCAGCACACCGGCCGCGGGTCGTGTGGCCCACGGCTGAGGCTGCGTCTGACGATCGGACGCCTGGCAGATGACTAGCGGCGTACCGCGGCTTAGGAAACCAAGAGCATGTGCTAGAGGCCGGCTTCAGCTGTAGCTCGAGTCCAGCACACAGCGTTGCGGCCCTGAGCTGCGGCACGCAGCAAGCACCTCCCCGGCTTGCGATGCCCTGGAGCGCGGACAACGCACGCACGGCCTTCCTGGTTCGGCGGCCAGCCCAGCGCCCAGCGCCTCGCACGTCTACTGAAACCGATAGCTGCGGCTGGTCGGCTGCTGCTGGCGTGCCTCACCGCCTCGAAGCGCTTCTCAATGCGCGACTTGTCGGCCTCCGTTAGCGTGCGCTCGCCCATGTAGCAGTCGTAGTAGAAGCCCTCCTCCAGCGCGGGGCCGATCGTGAGGTCCACGCCAAACTCCAGCTCCAGGGTCTGGCCCAGCACGTGAGCCGAGCTGTGCCAGAAGGCCTGAGAACGGAATGGGTTTGCGGGGAGGGGAATGCGTGGCGAGGAAGCCCGGACGCGAGCTGCACCGTGCGGAGCCAACGGCGCCGTCGGGCAACGTCCCCGGCCCCCGGGGGCAACAGCTGACGGAGGACCGCCCCTCTGCCGATCGTGTGCGCCGCAGCATAGACTCACGTCGCGGCCCTCAGCGTCGTCAAAGCTGAAGAGCTTGAGCGCACAGTCGCCCTCCAGCGGCCGCATCATGTCCCAGGCCGAGCCGTCCACGTCCGCGACGACGGCCTTCTTCGCCAGACCCGCGGAAATCTCCTTGGCGATGTCCATCGGCGTGGTCACGCCCTTGATGGCAGCGCGCTCCTTGCCGTCGGGCATGATCACCTTGATAGGCACCGCCGCCTCCTTCGCGGCTGCCATCTTGGCCTCCTCGCGGGCATAGAATTGCTCGAACACCTCAACACGCTTCTTGTAGTAAGGGGTGCGCTCGGCCACGGGGTCGACGGCAAGCGCGGCCATTTTCTCTACAGCCGCTTCGGCCATATAAGCCCGTCAGAGTAACTTAAGTAAAAGGGTGCTGTGTGGGGGCGCGGACGACGTGTCGGCGCAATGGAAGCACAGTCGCGGGAATGCCCGTCCGGCCCCGACGTGGCCTACACGCAGCTGCAAGCATGTTGTGAACAATCAATCATATAAGCATACAATTGATAGATATAGCGGCCCACGAGGCAAAGCAAGGGCCCGTGGGCCGGGGATGCGTGCGTTGCTAGCTCGTTGCGCCTGGCGCCCGTGTTCCTCTCCTGCAACACGCAGCGCCTGTAGGCTATTCAATATGCAGTCCACGTGCGCCCAGCCTGCTGCACCGGTCCACGCAGCGATAAACCCCAGCGTCCAGCCCGTCCCCCTCGAGCGCGTGGGGCCCCACGACGGCCCCCGCACAGACGCCTGCGTTGATCTGCTGGCGCGCGCCTTCACGGGACAAGACAGCACCGCCCTGTACGTTGCGGACCTCGCCGACGGCTACAAATTCTGGCGGGCGCTGCTCACCGACATTCTCGCGCCGATGCCGGCCGACAGCCGGCCGCTGTACGCGCTGCCGTCAGCTGGCCCCGAGGCCCAGGCCGCCGCGCTCTTCTACACCTGGCGCCCCGGCATGGAGTACAACTACGAACGGACGGACCTGCTCCTGCGGCCCGGCATTGAGCAGGCCTGGGCCGAGTGCGGAGCCATCTGGTGCGTGGCGGACCGCCGCTACCAACCGGCCGCCGGCACGGCGTACCGCTCAAGATCGCTGGGTTCCACAGCCCACTGCGCCTCCACCGCCCCGTGGTGGCTCCCTCCCCTCCCGCGCGCCCACGCGCGGGCTGGACGGGCGGGTGCATATGAACGCATCCCTACCATTCTTCCTAAGCACGACCAGCGCGTCAGCAACCTGGGGCGTGCAGCGTGCGGGGTGGTAATCTATTTCGGCCACATAAAGTTGAGCCCACGACACCGCCTGCGCCTCACGCCCCACACCTTCTTGCCTCCCCTGCCCCCGGCTGTGCCGCCGCCTCACCCACCTGACCCTTCCCCAGGGACCAGCTCTTGCAGGACACCTTTGCCCGCCACGGCCCCTTCTTCAACCTCGATTTCCTGGGCGTGGACCCAACGCTTGCGGGCCGCGGCCTGGGCCGCGAGGTGCTGCTGACGCTGCTGGCGCAGGCAGACGCCGCCGGCGCCGCCGTGTTCCTGGCCGCCACCAGCCCTGCCAACGCAGCCTGGTACGGCAGGTACGGCACCGCAGCCTGTCGTACATCATCTGTGCCGTAGGGCGTGCCTGACCAGGCAGTGCAGTAGGGAGTACGGCAGCGCGTTGCTGCAGGGCTGCTTGACAGCTATAAGGACGCCAGCCCGGTGGAGAGGCGCGCGTCAACTCGGTCTTGCTCGTACAGCTGCTCGCCCGTGCCTGGGCCTTGTGTCCAGAACCTAAGAGCGGAAATCTGGCCTCCGGGCTTTGACCTGTCCCTTTTTTTGCAGCGCCTGATGCCTCTAGGGATGGGGATGCACCCCTAGGCTCCCAGCAGCGGGCACGGCCCCCGCTGGGACCCTGCGTGCACACCAGCATGCCCTGTGATGCGGCGTGTCCCCCGCAGGCACGGCTTTGCGCCAACCCGCCTCTACACCTACGAGCGACCCGGAGAGCTGCCCGGGCGCTGCGACCTGACGTTCATGGTGCGCCCTCCCCCGCCCGCTGCTGGGGCAGGCAGCGGCAGCAGCGGGTGACGACGCGAGGCAGGCGGCAGGTGGCGGAGGAGGACAAGGGGGCGGAGGCCGCAGCGGCGGCGGTGGTGATGGCAGCGGGGGTGGCATGGTGGGGGCGGGTGTTGTTGGTGGGCAAGCGAGGGCGGGGCGAGCTGCTGCCTGCGTGAGCAGGCCGCCAGACATGCGGTGTTGGCAAGGGCCACGGGTGACGGAACTGCACTCGTGATTGCGGGACACCGCCCTGGGTGCTGGCGCGGCGCTGGTGATGCGTGGGGTTGCGGGTTCTGAAGTGGAGCCGGGTGTGCGCGTCGACCATGTGGCAGGCCGCGCCACGTGCCCGCAATGTAGCCCCCTGAAGTGGCGTGATGCGGTATGTTGCGTGCCGCTGCTGGCCGCTAGATGTGCGGCTCCTGCATTGAACTTAATCCCGCGGCCGCGGCTGCAGGCATTGCTTGGCCGCCGTTGTGGCGTCGGCATGGCCTGGCGCCGCACTCCCGCCATGACTATGCGTCATGCGCTGTGTTGTTGTGTTTTCATTGTTGGAGCAGGCGGCATCGCAGTTTGCTGGCTGCGTGCGATGGCCGTGGAGCAGCCGTGGGCCGGTGGTCTGGACCGCGCCTGGGCGCAGCTGCGGCAGTGCGGGGTATGCAGCACACCGGCCGCCGCGTGGGCCAGCACCCTCGGCCTGGCCTGCGCTCGCGCCGACGCTGCACCCGGCAACACGCTCCGGTACGGCCGGGCTTGTCCCACGGGTCGCTGCAACTTCGTGTGGGTCATTGAAAGTGTGGCAGGTCTCTTGGTTGATGCCGACCAGCCCTGCAGTATCCCTGAGAGGGGGCACGCGGAGGGGAAAGGGTCTCACGCTCTCCCCTAGGCACGCGGCGTTTGGCGGCCAAGGCCTGCTCGCTTCGGACCACTTCGGAAGGACGCAGCGCGGTCGCACCGGCGCACCCTGGGCATATGCTCTGCGCCGCCGGCCGGCAGACGCAGGCCTGCAGGGCCCTGCGCGCCGCACATTTGGAGCTGCAGCGCACTGCACAGAGCGCGCCGCAGTCATCGCGACCACCGGCTGGGAGGGGCCGCTAGGCACGCGCGAGCGCGGCGGCAGCAGCGTGCAGCCGAACGAATGACGGCGAGAAGAGCGTGCGGCGGAGCGCAGCCAACCGGGTACCACTTGGCGCCCGGGCGGGGTCTAGGAGAGCCCCTTCTTTGGCGGCCCTTCCCCCCCCCACGGGAAAGTCGGTCAAGGATGCTGACCGGACCTACCCCCCACAATTCCGGGTTTCCCGTGGGGGCGTTTTGGCGGTTGCCGTACAGGGGGTGCTGTACGGATGGCCTGAAACCAATACCGCTCGGTTTCGGGAGTTACGCGCATGATTGGACAGGTCTAGTCGAGAGGGTCACGGCAATGTGTTTGGATGCGCAAGCGGTTGTGAAACGACCAAGTGACGGGGGGTCCAATGCAGCCCTGCCAGCAGCCACCATCACCAGCACCCCACTGCGGCTCCGTGCCCTCCATCACACCCAAGCATCCAACCGCCGCCCCCACAACTCCAGGAACGTTCAACTAGCTAGCAGACCTGCAGCTGCGGCCGCAGGTAGACAGCCGCGCGCAGCGACACCAGCTTGCCCCGCACGCGTGCGTCCACACGCTTGATGATTGCGCCCTGACGCTTGCCCCTCAGCGCCGCGTTCCGGATCTTGGAGGCGCAGTTCCACAAAGGTCACGCGCATCGCTGGGCCGCCGCCGCCGGCAGCCGCGAGCGTGGCGGACAGCAGCAGCCCATGCATGCTGTTTGTAGGCGCCACGCGTGCGGCGCCGGCGCATGCTGAAGCCACGCTCTTCACGAGACGCCTGCTTCAACCGCTGCAGAAAGGCGAGGCGCCGCGCCACGCCCATGATCACGCGCGGCGATGGCTTGGCGCCGCACAGGCCGACCCAGGGGAGAACAGCCCCTGGGCCGACCAGCAGCGAGAACAGCCCCATGCCCCCCGGAGTGGTACCCGCGTGAGCGCAGCGAGGCTCAAGCGCTGCAGCGGCTGTGGGCACTGGTCCATACTTGAGTGTCGGGTAGACCAGGAGGTCTCCTGGGGTAGACAAGCAACGACAAGCTCCAGCCCAGCGCCGGGCGAGGGCGCGTGTGGGGGCAGCTGGCCCCTCGCGGCCAAGCGAGGTCTGTGGGGTCAGGGCAGAAAACACGGCGCAGGCCGCGCACTCGTAGTCCCCATGAGAACCACCTATCACAGAAGCGACGAGTAGCCGCGAAAAAGCGAGGGGGGGCCAGCTAGGACACCCTGCGCTCTAGTTGGCGACCCGGCTGTCCCCCGAGTGCATCTTCGCGTGCACCAGCCAAAGTGAGGGCACGTAACACTATAATTGATGCGAAGCTCCGGTAAACTCAACGGGCCGTCGGCGCAGTTTCCCGCTCAGCGCACGCATGCCCCCGGAGTAACCCTAATATGGCAAAAATGTGGCACATGCTCGTGCCATTTTTACCATACCAATGCCGCACTGTTCAGAAGTTCGCACATTTTGTAATCGACGTTCACACGCGCGGACAGACCGACCCAGGGACAGCTAAAGCTTCGCCGCAGCATGCACCTGCGCCATTTGCTCATATGCAGACATGATACAGAGAATACTACTAGCCGCACTTTTGGGCCTGTTGCTACTGCGCATGGCGAGCAGCCTCGCAGCAGCGCCCAGCGGCAGCGTTCGGTCCCAGCTTCAGGTTCAGGGAGCTCCTGACACGGAGCACCTGGCGCGTAGCGGCAGCAATGGCGTCGGTGGGTCGGCACGCGGTCTGCGTGGCCTGCCCGGGGAGGCGACCCGCACTCGAAAGCGCAGGCGGAAGCGCGACCCGCTGCTTCGCGGCCGCGACTACTTCGAGCGGCTGGTGGGAACGCCGTCGCAGCTGGGCCTGGCCGTCAAGAAGGAGGGCGTGCTGCCCGTGGCGCGCTACTCAATGGAGCAGTACGATGTACTGCCCTTCCAGGTGCGTGGGGGGTGCGTGCCACGCAGCTTCCGCCGGTGCCTCGCTTTTGACAGCGCTTCCAGGGTGCGGCTCGCAGCCTTAGCAGCCCAACATCAGCAAGGCTAGCGCACCGGCCTACGGGGCGGGGCTAGACGTCCACCTTGCGTGTGTGCTGCGCGGTACCGTCGGGTCGCGTCGCATCGCGTCGTGCAACTTACAGGCCCGCGGTGCCACCTGTCCGCTGGCGGCCGATGCGGGCCGTGTCGGGCCGTGCGGGGGCGTTGCAGGGGCCGTGGGGCAGCTGCGGCCGGCCCGCTCCCCCACGCACACAGGCCTTTGAGGAGCCAGCTGTTGGGCTAGCAGCTGCGCGTGGGGCCGTGAAGTGCCCGGGTCCGGCCCGGGTCCGGGTCCGGGGCAACCTGGAGCCTCCCTCACCCGCGCGAACCTGCGCCTGGCCCTCCCGCCCCGCGCCCCGCCTCATGCCCAGGCTTGGCTGCGGGAGCACAGCGCCCTGTCCCTCGGCAACGGCTCGGACGGCGCCGCAACGGCCACGCCGGAGCTCACAGAGCCGCCGCCGCTGGCCTACGTTTGCGGCGTGTGGATCAACCCGACCTACCGGGTACGCCAGCCCGCTGCTGCAGCCCCCTGAGACAGAGGGCCCCTTCCTCCTCTTCGGGGAAGTAGCTGGCGCTGGGCGCTGGCGGGGGCCGCACACGGCACACGCGGCCGGCCGGCAGCTGCGAGGGGAGAGGGAGAGTCAGGCCCGCCCCGCGTGGCTCGGCGCCCTGCCCTGGTGGCGCCCCTGTGGCACCCTGGGTGCGCCGCCGCGGCACACACGGCGGCCGCCAGCCCGTGCCCCGCCCCCCCACGCAGCCTCGCACGGCGCCCTGCCTAGCTCAGACCGCCGCTGCCTGCCGCCGCTGCCTGCCGCCGCTGCCTGCCGCCGCTCTGTGCCAGCCTCCACCAAGGCTGTTGGCCCCCTTCGCCCGCCCCTCCCCAGCGCCGCTGCCCGCGCCCGCGCATGGCCGCCCCGCTGGCACTGGCCCTTGCCTTGTGTGCTCCTCGACTCCGCCCCGCCCCTCTTGGCGGACTGCATGTACCTGCCTGCTGTTGGTCCCCTTGCCGGCTGCGCCCACCACCTTACGTGCCGCCTGGCCCCCTTCCCTTCCAGTTCATCTTCATCCGCAACCGCAAGACCGCCTCCTCCACCTTCATCACCATGGTCCGCCGCTTCATGCTGGACGCCGGCCTCTGCAGCATCAGCCCCGACCCGCTGCACGTGAGGCAGGGGGCAGGCCACTGAGCAGGGGGGGGGGCAGGGGCCAGCTGCTGGGTAGCGGCGCATCCCCCCGGGGCACCCGTGCACTCCCGGACCCTACATCCCCATGGGTGGCTGCCCAAGCCCTGGGCCGCTCAGCGGCGTCGGCCGTGCATCAGTGCCTGCCCCCGGACAGCACCCTGCACCCCCCGACCGAACCCCCGGTGACACTCCGCCCCTGGCAGAAAAACGACTGCATGCTGCGCATGGACCCCACCGCGCTGGTGGCGGCGGGCCAGGACCCCGACGCCCTGTGGCGCGACTACCTGGTCATCACCAGCTCCCGCAACCCCTGGGCCCGCGCCGCCAGCGGCTACGAGTTCACGTACCGCGAGTGGTCGCGCCACAACGGCGGATGCACGCAGCCCAGCTTCGTGCAGTTCACACGGTGAGGGACCGCGCCGGCCCTGGGGGCCCAGGAGCCCGGTGGGGCTCTGGTTGCCCGCCCTGTCGGCCCGCACGCTGAAGACCTCCCCGCCGGCCTGCCGGCCTGCCTGCCTGCCTGAATTCCCCTCCCCGCCAGCCCGCCTGCCTGCTTGGGTCCACCTGCCCGCCTCCCTCCCCCGCAGCGACCCCTACATCATGGGCAAGCTGTCCAACCTGTACCACTGCGTGGGACACCGCCCAGGTGTGCCGGCGCCGGCACCCGGGCTGCTGCCGCACGCCATACCCACCCTCCCGCGCTCCCTCCCGGCCGCCATTCCCCGGCCTCTCCCGCCGCTCCCGCACGCACGCATACGCCCTGGTGCCCTGGCGCCCTGGCGCTGAGGCTGAGGCTGAGGATGTGGCTGTCGCCTGCGCCACCTCCGCACAAGCCGCGGCTCCCCTCCCCTCCCCTCCCCTCCCGCAGGCGGGGCCATGCGCTGCTCGGGCCGCTCGGGCTCTGCCTGTCGCCCTGCCCTCCTGCCGCGTGCCGCCCTGCCCTCCTGCCGCCCATCTCTCCAGCCCCCCTCCCCATCCGCCCCCTCAGGTGTGGGCTCGCGCTACGAGGGCCACTGGAACTTTGACTTCTGCCATGTGGAGCCGCTGCAACGCTGCATGCTGGACGACAATGGCAAGCTGGTGGTGGACTTTGTCATTCGGTGAGGGCGGCCCACGGCAGGCGGATCTGCGGTCCGGGATGGCCGCGGGTGCGGGGCGGGGTCCGGGGCGGCCGCGGGTTCAGCCCGGCGCGTTGTCGGGGCGCTGCCGCAGCTGAGCTGCGTGCGGGGCGGCGCGTGGTCGGCCGCAGCTGCGGCCCTGCGGCAGTGCGTGCTGCGCTCCTTGTGGCGGTGGGGAAGCAGGCGCCGCACGTGGCGCTGTGTGTGTGTGTGTGTGCTCAGGTATTAAGTGATGGACTACCTGTGCGTGTGTGTGCGGCGGCGCTCGCCCGGGCAGCGGCTGCCAGCCCCATGCTGCACGTGCGGGTTGTCTGCCGCTAGCCGCACGTGATGTGCCCGTGACGCTGGCTGCGCCGTACGGCGTCGTACATACGCCCGTACGCAGGTACGAACGGCTTGATGACGACATGCAGGCCGCGCTGGACCTGATCAACAGCCGGCGGCGGGAGGGGCTGCCGGCCATAGTGCGGCCCGGCGGCAACGAGACGCAGTGGGAGAAGAAGACCACGTCGATCGAGACGGCGCAGCAGGTGGGTCCGCGGCGCCGCGGGCGTGCCAGTGGGTGGTGCGTGCTGGGGGCACATGCGGCTGCGGCGGACCGAGGCGGTGATGACTACCTCTGATGTTCCGCAGTGCTGCGGACGTTGCGCAGGGCTTGTTACCTGGTGGGAGCCCTGCCTCAGGCCTTCACTCCTTGCGACCCGTGCCGGCCTTGATAACCCCACGCGCACGCGCCGCAGGCGCCGTTCGTGTACGCCAAAAAGTACCGGCAGTGCGGCGACGAGTGCGGGCAGGCGGTGGCCAGCTTCTACGCAGCGGACCTGCAGCTGTTTGGCTGGGAGCGGCCCGAGCCCCCGCCCGTGGATGCGCTGCGGTGAGGAGTAGGCATGTGCTCACAGCAAGCGGTGCTCGACTGGAGGGCTCAGCGAGCGGTGCTCGAAAGGAGGGGCTCACGCAGCTGGGGTCCTGCAGCATGCCAGGCCGCCCCAGAGTTGGGGAAGGCTTGGCGAGGAAGGTGCCGTGTAGAAAGGGCGAGGGCGCTGGCTCAAGCCGCAGAGGGCTTTGGGAGGGTACGCAGAGCAGCGCGCGGACGGGTGTCCGGTCGGGGAAGGGGTCATTAAGGATGCGCAGGTGGGAGCAGGCGGTAGGAATGGAGCAGGCCCAGCGCTGGCCGAGGACTGCTAAGACGCACGGAAGCAAGCTCGCATTCCATTGAATACTAGCGCATTGAGTCGAGGCCCCTGGCCTAGCAGACGGGTAGGTTGCGGATGGCAGCGCACGGTGGCTTCCTTGGGAGGCTCATGGTGCTGATGAGGAGGCACGGACGGCAAAGGGTGTCTGTTTACATGCCAGCCCCATATGGGGGCTCCATATGGGGGGGGGGGGAACTTGGGGAGGGCCAGCGAGCGCCGCACGCTCGGGTGTCTGCGGGGCGCAGGGCGGCATGGGTTGCCACCGAGGTGCGCCTGCGTGCGGCCCAGCGAGCGGAAGGGGGCGAGTCCTGTGGGGCCCGTGTTAGCTTCCGCTGGGATGGCCCCGAGCGGCGTGTGTTGCTCGTGGAAGGCCGCGGAGCATGGCGGCGAGTCTTGCTTGGTGCATGCAACGTTACCGGGGCCGTGTTCTTGTCATGGCTGCGGCTGGGCCCTGCTTGGTTGCAGACGTGACGCGAAGTGGCGGCACGACGGAACCAGGGAACCTTCCGTCCCGTGCATGCAACGGTCACGGCACCATCTGGCGACGCTGGAGGAGGTCTGCCCTGAGAGGCGCAGCAGTGCTGGCTGCTGTCGTCTACGGTGTCGGGATGTGCATTAGGGAGAGCTGGGAAGGGGCAAGCACGGAATGTACAGGGGCAGGCGTGCCGTACACTCTTGGGTTTGCGACATGCCGGTTCCTGCGGCTCAAGGCGCACGACTTGACGCTGCAAACACTGCGATCCTAACATCAACTTTCGTGCCTATGCCACTGCCTTGCGCACGCTGCCCTAACCTTCACTGCCAATTTGCGTCGGCATGCGCCGCGCCGGTGCAGCGACCTCGTTGCCTCCGACCTCGCCTGCCTCCGCTGCACGCCTATCGCGATGACAAAGCTGCATGCGACCTGTTTGCGGAGCTCGCGGCAGCGACCTGCCCCAGCAATATAGTCGAGCTCGCGCCCTTCCCCGACACGGGCCTCGGCTGGCGGCTGCGACCCGGCGCCCGGCCGGCCCAACACATCGACGGCGCCGCGCCCCACAACATCATTTCCGTCCCCCTCGGGCTCTGCCTGAGCCATGAGATCACGGGCTGCTGGCCAGGTTGCGCAGCGCCGGCAGCAGCCTCAGCCTCAGCCTCCCCTAACGCAAGCCTAGCGGCCGCGGCCCCACCGCGGCTTGCGGCGCTGCTCGCCAGCAGCAGCGAGCCCTGGGAGGTGCAGCTGGCGGCCCTGCTAGTGTGGGCATGCCGCCTGCACGTCAGCGGCGGCGGGGATGCAGGCAGCGGCATCGCGGGCTTCTGGCGGCGCTACCAACGGCTGCTGCCGCAGCCCGAGGCGCTCGCCACGCTCCTGTTCTTCAGCGCCAAGGAGCTGCAAGAGCTGCAGGTGAGGGGGCGAAGGGCTCAGGTGGTGCCTTTTATTCCTGCCGCATGCAATCATCACGCCTACCGTACGCACACGAGCACTGCCCCCCGTGCCGCCCGCTGTCGCGCCCCGGCCCTAGGATCCCGCCCTCGCAGCCGAGGCGGCCGCCTGGCAGGCGGCCGTACTGTCGGCGTACGACATTTCAATCGCCGGGCCTGGCGGCCTGGCGGCGGCGGTGGGCGAAGTGCCGCTTCGGGAATGGCTGCGGGCGGTGGGCTGCGTGGAGAGCCGGGCGTTCGGCTTCCGGGTGAGGCGATCGGCTGAGCCGCAGAAGGCTGCTGAGGTGCAACAGGCCGCACGCTTGCGTGTCCGAGCGCGCCGGGCTTATCAACTCATCAACCAACCCCCGCGGCTGTGTGCGCGGACGTATGCAGTCGTCGGTCGACGGCGCCGAGCTGCACGCCTACGTGCCCTTCTTCTGCTGCGCCAACTACGCGCCCGGTGCGCCCACACTGCACGTACTGCGGCTGGAGGAGGAGGAGGAGGAGGAGGGCGGCAGCGGAGGCGGAGGCGCGGCGCGGGGCGCCAGCTGGCAGCCGACCGCAGACATGGTGGCGCTGCAGCTGCCGCCGGCTGGGGATGCAGTCACGGACGGCGCCGTCAGCTGCACGCAAGTCTTCATCGACTACGGCAAGAAGGACAGTAGGTGTGGTACAGGGCCGGCGTCGCGAGCTGCTTCTGTCTCGACTCTGCCGGCCCCGGCTCCAGCTCCCATCGGCCGCCCTCGCTCCACCGGCCGCCCTCTCCCACAGGGCCCTGGTCAGCCAGTACGGCTTCGTGCTGTGCGGCAATCCGTACGACCGATTGGACTGGACCGGACTGCAGCTAGAGGGCAGCAGCCACCGCATACGGCGGGAGTGGGTGCACGGGGCGGCGGAGGCGCTGGCGGCGGCGGCCACGGCGGCGGGGGGCAGCGGCGTGGCGGAGGCTGGGGCGCTGCCGGAGGCGGGCGGCGCGGAGGCGGCGAGGGCCCGGCTGCGCAACGCTGCGACCAGTGTTGTCGCGGTGTGCGGCTGGAGGTGGGATGGAGGGACGCGGACTGCAGTGGACATGAACCGCGCGTGTGTTGCTCGCCCAGTGCTGCCGCACCTGGCCCCGAAGCCGCCAGGCTCCTCGGCAGCTGGACTGCGGCTGAGCCCCACCCATCACCCGCATCCGGCCCCTCGCAGGAGCCTGGCTGAGCGGCGGCAGGTGACTCGAGACTCAGAGCGCCGAGCGGTGGCGGCGCTGGCGGGCTGGGTGGAGGCGCAGCTGCGCGCCTTCCCCACCACAGCCGCGGAGGATGCCGAGGCGCTGCGGGCCCTGGACCGCCAGCGGCAGGCGGCAGCAGGATCTCCTGGATGCAGTGGCGAGGGCTGCGAGCAGAATCGCACCGAGAGCCGGGCGGCTGCGGCTGACGGCAGCGGGCTGTTGGTCGGCGGGGGCTTAGGGGAGGGCGGCATGGGGGTGCCTTGCCTGGCGGACGGGAACAGCGGCGGCGTGTCCGTCCAGCGGGCGCCTGACGGCCGGCTGGCGGCAGCAGCGGGGCGCTGCCCGGACCGCCTGGCGCTGGCGCTGCGGTACCGGCTGGAGCGCAAGCTGCTGCTGGGGGCGGCCCGGCAGCTGCTGGCTGCGTTGCGGCAGCAGCTGGGGGCAGGCGAGGCGCACGACAGTGGCCCAGCAGGGGGCGCGGCCGGCGGGTAGCGGCGCAGCATGCGGCATGCTGCAGCTTGCAACCCTCCGACCCTCGCTGCGGCCCCGACCGACCCTCGCTGCGGCCCCGACACCACGTGGTTCTCCGGCACGTGCGCGCGCGCTGCCTGCCGCGGCACGCGTTCCCAGCCTCGCTCGCAGCCTGCCGCGCTGACCCTCTGCTAGCACCTAGCAGCGCACTCTGCCCCCGGGGGACACCACCAGGGTCTGCCTAAAATGCCAACCCTGCGATCGCACCTGCGCACACCACCAGCGACGTTCTCCGAGGCCTACGGATAGCGGCGAACAGCTCTGTCCGCTGCGCAGCGCCGCATACCGCGCTCCAGCCCAGCACGCCCGCATAAGTAGCCACGCCTGCCCCGCTACCCTCTACCTGCAGAGCCGCTCGCAATCACTGCCCCACTAGCACTGGCCACCCACTCAACACTCCCCCGGACGCCTGCGTGTCTTCTCATAGCATGTTGCTCGAGGCGCTGGCTGCGGCAACGTCGGTACCGGCTGAGGCCGATCGGGGGACGCTTCCCCTGCGCTTGTTGCTGTGCCCGCAGTCGCGCATCGCGGCCCACCAGGTTCGCGAGCAGCAGCTCGCGCTCCACCCAACGCTACACTTATGTTCCTCGCGCACGCAGCAGGCCTGCAACAGGTCAAGAACCGCCCCCCAAGCCCCGCTCGCCATCAGGTGTAGGCCAGGTCGATAGCGTCGTTCGACATTTTATCGGCGTCCTTGTTCCACTCCCTGCGCGCACCGGGCAGCCGCCGGCGTCACGAGACGGCACTGCGGAGGAGCACCTTGCAGCCCGCAGCGAGGGCCTCATCAGGGCCCCATGCCCGTCCGTACCCAGCCCGCAGCTGCGGCGATCTGCCGCACCTGCTGCCCTGCCCCCCGGCCCCGCTCCCTGCCTCCCTCCCTCCCTCCCTCCCCACCCCCGGCCCCCCACCTGGGTATCTGCTTGATGCTCCAGCTGGCAAAGCCCCTCAGCTCCGCCTGCACCTGATCGCACAGCGCCTGAAGGTGGTCCTTGTTGATGCGCCACTTGCCCTCCACCTGGGGAAGGAGGGGCACGGGGCGGGGGGGGAAGGGATGCACAGGTGTCCAACTTTATAGGGCCGAAACAGGGTACCACCTCGCACGCGGCACGGCCCGGTGGCATGCGTGTGCGGGGGGCGGTGGTGTGGGGCGGCGTTTGGGGGACACACGTTTGCCGCCAAGCGACCCTCGCGCGAGCTTGCTTGGGCCGCGAGGAAAGGGGCAACGG
>BDDC01000932.1:15386-37612 GCA_001662425.1 Chlamydomonas sphaeroides | reverse complement strand
GGGGGCCCCCCCCCCCCCCCCCCCCCCGGGGGGGGGGGGGGGGGGGGGGGGGGGGGGGGGGGGGGGGGCGCGGTAGGGGGCGGGCGAAGCGGCACATCACGACCTGGAGGCACTGGGGGGCACTGGCGCATGCGAGCTCAAGCTGCATGCCAGCCCCGACACAGGTGGCAGTGAGGCAGGTGCCCAGCCACCCAGGCGGCTCGACAGCCCCCAATCTCCTGTTGCTCCCCCTGCCCCCTCTCCCCTGCCTGTCCTGCCTTCCCCCTCCTCTTCCCCTGCCCCTTGCCCCCCCCTCACCAATGGCCACCAGGCACACGTCGCACTCGACCCGCTCCTGCGCCCCGCCCTTGGCCGGCTCCGTGGTCAGCACCACCCGCCCGTTGACCACCTCGCCCTTGGTCACCTGGGGGGGGAAGACATTACGGGAAGGGGCCAGCGCACACCCTGGCTGTAGCACGCCCCTGTCGTCGTCCGCACGCCCCAACGTAACCAGGGCGCATGCTCCCCTCCCTGCCCTCCCTGCCCTCCCTGCCCTCACCCCACCTTGGTGCCCATCTTGAACTTGAGGCCCTGCTTCTCCAGGGTGCGGTGGAAGGTGCGCCGCACCTCCGAGTCCTGGGGCGAGGGGGTGGGGTCGGGGGGGGGGGTTGGAGGGAGGGATACACGGCAGGGAGGGGGTGGTGACGCCGGGGGACGCACTGGAACGGGAGCACACCAGCTGGGAGGTCACCCCTTCCTCCCCTCCCGCCCTGCTCCTCCTCCCCCCTCCCCCCTGCCCCCTCCCCACCATGCTGGGCACGATCGAGTCCAGGAACTCCACCACCGTCACACGCGAGCCCAGCCGCGCGTACACGCTGCCCATCTCCAGGCCGATGTAGCCGGCGCCGATGACCACCATCTCGGGGGGCACGGACTTGAGCGCCAGCGCGCCCGTGGAGGACACGATGCTGGGGGGCGGGAGCGGAGGCCGTGAGGGGCGGGGGTGCAGGGAGGAAGGGGGAAGGAAGGACGGACGGCGGGGCGCGGTGGGTGCGGTGCAGGGCTGCAGCAAGCCAAGCGTCGTGCCAACCGCTTCCCCCCCGTCCCGCCCTGGCGGTTCAGAAGCGCCCCTCACGGGCGTCCTCATGCCGGCCTCATGCCCCCCCCCGTCGTCGTCCAGCGCCGTCTTTCCCCCCGCCTCCCCGAATCCCCGCCGCCCCCGCTCACCGCTCCTCGTCGATGGGCACCCCCGGCAACGGCGTCACCTCGGAGCCGGTGGCCAGCAGCACCGCCTTGGCCGTCAGCCGCCTGCTGCCGCTGCCGTCCAGGGCCGCCACCTCCACCTCGGTGCCGCTCACCAGCTTGCCCCAGCCCTTGACGTACTCCACCTGGCGGGGGAGGGGGCGCCGAGGAGGGTGTTAGGGTGAGGGGGTGCAGGGGTGGCGTGGAGGGTTCACGGGAGCGTGGTTGAGGACAATCAGGAGCTCTGGTAGTAAGGGCTTGTGTCTCCTCCCGCCCACAACCTCTTCACGCCCCCCTCCCTCCCTGCCCCCTCCCCGCCCCCCCCCTCGCCTTGTTCTTCTTCAGCAGCCCCTCGATGCCCTTGGTCAGCCCCGCGACGGCCGTGTCCTTCTGGCTCTGGATGGCGGCAAAGTCGTACGACAGGTCGCCGACCTTGATGCCGTACGATGAGAAGTGATTCTTGGCCTCAGCGTACATGTGGCTGCTGTTTAGTAGGGCCTGGGGGGAATGGGGCAGGGCAGGGCGGCAGGGCAGCGGTTGGGCGATAGACGTGCAGTGCTGCGCGAGGCTAGCGTGCCGCATCAGGGCCCAGACTTTGACATGTGGCGCGGTCGGGCCCCTTGCTTTATTCTGGAAAGGGAGCGGTCCCTGGCCCGGGGCGGTATGGCAGGCAATGCAGCAAGTGGTGGCAACCCGGGGCCTAAGGAGCAGAGTTGGTGGAAGCTGCAAGGGGTGGAGTGCTGCTGCTGTTGCTGCTGCTGCTGTCGTGCTGCTGGCGGTAGTGGTGCGGCGGGCAGGCGGAGGCCCACCTTGGAGGGGATGCAGCCAACGTTGAGGCATGTGCCGCCCAGCGAGCCGCGGCCCTCAACGCACGCGACGCTCAGGCCTAGCTGAGCGGCCTTGATGGCCGCAACGTAGCCACCTGGGCCGCCTCCAATGATAACGACATCCTGCGTCCGCAGTGTAAGCTGTCGGCGAAGCACGGGTGATGAGTCCCATCGATCCACCGACACCGACCTTCTCGCCTGCAGCCGCCGCGAAGCTCCGCTGCTGGCTAACAAGTAGGCCTGCAAGCCGTTGTGCCCTTCCGCTGCGGCGAGCGCACGAGAACAACGTCAGCGCGCTCATGCTTGTTGCTGTGACCGCAGCGCCTATCTATAGGGCCACTGGAGAGTGAGATATCTGAGTCGTGACCGGCTAACGGCTTTAATATTCAGCACATTCACGGATTCGGCGTGCCTCTACCCACAGCCCCCTGCTTGTCCCCAGGCAGCAGGCCCCAGCAGACACAGCCACGTGTGGCGAGTTCGAGCACGCGCATCTGCCTAAGGCCAAATGAACTAACACAATAGCCCCCGGCGACCGGCCCTGTTACTGTAGAATCGGCCCTTCGCATGCATGCATGCTGCTTGTACTCGGCCTCGGGCCCCACGCGTTCGTGGACTGGGGCTGCGTGTCCCTGCTCCACCGGCGCCAGCGTTTTTGCGCATACATTGCACATATCCGCTAAAGTTCTGACGTGCCCCCTTAAGTCGCGCTAGGCCCCCGCTGCCGGCCGGCCGGTGCGGCCAGCCGACCGCCCCGCCGGCCGGTGCGTGGCTGGGTACTTGCCCAAGCCCGGGAGCAATTTCCTCAGTACCCAACCGGGTACTGCAACGGGAGGGAATGATAGGTCCCGTACCCAGACCTGGCAGCCGAATTATTGTCATAGTACCCAAATGGGTACTAGAACCCAATATCAGAAACCCTGCCAGGAGGCCGCCTCCTGTTTTGAACCTGCTGGTCCGGGAGGCGCTTCGCGTAGGTGCGGCTGAAGGAAGGGTGCGGGCGTTCGCATGCGGTTGTGAGGATGTGCCGGGTCCAAAACGGAAGACCGTCAACACGGAAGGTAACACGGTATCCGGCACCAAGGCGCAGCAGACCACCGGCCCCTTGGTACTTAGTCACCGACAGTCCCCTGGTCACCGATGTGTCGCCGTGCCCTTGGTCATCAGCGAAGTCGGCTTGTGAAGTCAGCTCGGTCATGTGTGTAGATAGCGCCAGCCGGTACCGGCCTCGGCTCCGGAGATTAAGGCCGGAGCTATGCGGAGAACCCCCACCCCGCGCCGGTTACCGACCTGTAATAAGTGAAGAATACCACTAGGAGACCAGCGCGACGTGGATGGCGAAGAGCGACCAGAGGAAGGGTAAGGGCACACAACCAAAATTAGGCCAACAGTATGACAATTGCAGAGGACGAAGCTGGCAACCAGGGGGCCCTCCCCTGCTGGCAACAAGCAACGCAGCATAGGAATAACTAAGCGAAGGGGTGTGGAGCCGAGGCCGGCGCGAAGAGAGGGAGGGCAGCCAGCGAGCAGGGCCAGGGACGCCGAACGGACGGTACGGCGGGCCGGTGCTCCAGACATGTCCCCGCCGGCGGGGGCGCACGCCGCAAGCCGGCGCGAAGAGAGGGGGGGGCAGCGGGGAGCAAAGGCGGCAGCGGGGCGTGGAGGGGGGCGTGGGCGGGCAAGGCGAGGCGCCGCAGCAGATATCGCCGTGCGGAGGAATAGCGCCGCCAACCCCTGCGGGAGGGGACGGCAGAGGGGCACAGGCGCGCCATCCCGCCACGGGGCCGTGGAGGGGAGGCGATGACCGCAGGAGGGCTACCAGCTCCCCGCCGGGGCCAGGACGGATGGACGCGACGCATGTGGCACTGGGTTGGAGTGGTGACGGACGCACATGCACAGCAGGCGTACGTGCAAGGCTCCCGCCGTAGCGATCTTCGCCTAGAAGCACGCAAGTGTGCACACGGGCGGCGAGTCCCTCAGTGGCCAGGCAGCATACGTTGGTGTGTCTCAACTCGTTTGCGTTAGCCTGGGACCGCGGCAGGGGCCGCACGCCCCTCCTGAGTCCGGATGCCACGTACCAGTGGGAGCAGGGCTCGTATCTTACCTACTGCCGAGTCCTCCGGAGTGGGTGACATCCCATCGCCTTGCGGCCTTAAAGTGGCCCGAGACGGCGCCAAACATGATAGCGCCAAGCAAAATGCAAAATTCCCGGGTGACTTTGTAGAGGGGAGAGGACGAGGACGCGCCAGACAGTACGTTACACGGCTCCAACCAGAGCGTGGGCCGACCCAGTGGAACTCGGGCGCCAGGGCAGCCTTGAGCACTGGCCCGACCCGGTAGTTGTGTTGTCAGCAACTTGTCCACCGAAGTCCGCAAGGGTCCGCCCAGAGCGATGGCGCGGCACGTGGCGCGGAGCCAGGACGCCAGCACCCGCCAGCCTCGGCCCCAGATGCTAAGTAAGCCCGACCCACGCGCGGCACCGACCTATAAAGAAGAAGACCAGAACCCCACGAGAAGATCGCGGAAGCGTGGAAGCGGGAGGCAGAGACTTGCGGCCGCCTGAGGTTACCCAGCCCGGGCGACCTCAATCCCAAACGGCCAACACGTCGGATGACTTGGATGACCTGGGTAACTAAGATACGAGCCCTGACGGGGAGTCGCTTCCCCCTCCCCCTGGGCTAAGCTGTGGCCCTGTCCTAGCAGGTCCTAGGGTTGAAAGGGCCGATATATGCGTGCTCGCGAGAAGGTGGTGGAGCGTGGCTGCGCGATGCCTGTACGCTTGTCTGCGCGCATGTGCTGCGGGGCGAAGGGCGGGCGTCGGCGCAGCAGTGGGGCGCGGTGGGGGCCGGGGGGGGGGCAGCAGTGGGGCGGGGTGTGGACCATGATGGGAAGATTAGTACTCGCTTGTCGAGGGAAAGGCTGCACCACTTCACCTGCACCACAACCCGTCAACACAAGGTTATACATCATCCTGCTGCTTGCGCCCATACAGTATGGCCAGTGCGGAAGCCCTCTCCGTATTGCGCGAGCTCCAAACACGACCCGAAAATAGGGTCTGTGTTGATTGCGAGATGAAGAATCCGCAATGGGCATCGGGTAAGCTGGTATTGTGTTTGGCCGTGGTGATGAGGCCGTTGCATGTTTCGGCCGCTCCTCAACCACCCTCTCTGCTTCACGGCAGTGTCCTATGGCATCTTCATGTGCCTCGAGTGCAGTGGTCGGCACCGCGGGCTGGGAGTTCACATCAGCTTCGTAAGGCAAGCGCTGCTGCTTTCTCTTGTATAAGCCCTTGCGATGAGCCATGGAAAGCATCCTAGCGCTAGCTGCAGGGCTGTTGCTCGCGGCTGTCGACCTACCCCCGCAACCCCCACTGCTCTAACCACAACTTGGGGCGGCTGGTACCACGCAGATCTGTCACGATGGACGCCTGGTCCAGCGACCAGCTCAAGCGCATGTCCTTGGGAGGGAACGGGAAGGTGGGTCTCGCTGCTGCACTGTCCTGCTCTGTTGCGGGCCACCAAGTTCCCGGCGGGCCCTGACCTGCGCTGTCGCCCGGGGGCGCAGCTCAACACCTTCCTCAAGCAGTACGGGGTGGAGAAGGCCATGGACATCAAGGACAAGTACAACACGCGGGCTGCAGAGGTGGGCCCGGGCCGGGCTGTGCAGCGCATGCGGGTGGGGTTGCCAGCTGCCACAGGTGACACTGCTTGTGGCGTACGGCCGCGGGCCGCTGAAAAATGCGGACCTTACCGATATGGTGCTGACGGTGGGCCCCTGAACTCTTTGCGGCAGATCTTCCGGGAACGGCTGCGTGCGGAGGTGGAGGGGCGGGACTACCGTGTTCCCCCGCCCTCCGAGGTCGGGCCGCCCACCGCCGCCAGCATTCCTAAGCCCGCCAGCGCGCGCAGCCTGGGCGCCACGGGGACGTCCCACGCCTCGCCCAAGCGCGCGGACGACGGCTGGGGCGACTGGGACGAGGGCGGATCTGCTGCTCGGCCTGGCAGTGAGTACACGAAGGCGCAGCTGGAGGCGTCGGCGGCCGACAAGGAGTCCTTCTTCGCCCGCAAGCAACAGGTGCCATGGGGGAAGGAGTGCAGAGAGGGGAAGGGCTGGCGAAGGGCAAAGTTGGGGTATGTTTCGTCCTAGACCCCGGCCAGGTCCTTCTCGCGAGGCATTTGGTCCTCAGCAGTCACAGTCGTTGTGTCGTTGTGTGATACATGACTTTGCGGACCACGCTAGGACTGGACCCAGAGCTCGTTTGAGTAAGCCACATCGGAGGTAGCTTGGCTCCCTCCAAACCTCCCCACCCCCTCGGATGCGGCTGCCTGTGCTGTTGCATATGCCCACACCCCAGGCAGAGATCAGACACTGAAGTCACCGCAACCTGCATGACGGCCACGTAACGGCATTGCAGCGCGCTTGCCTAATACCGCCCGCACCCACCGCCGCTCACTCCCCAGGAGAACGCATCACGGCCGGACCACCTGCCGCCGAGCCAGGGGGGCAAGTACGTAGGATTCGGCAGCGCGCCGGCCCAGCAGCGGCCCAAGGCGGGCGGCGGTGTGGACGACCTCACCTCGCTGCTGTCCAGCACCCTCACCACCGTGAGCAAGGCGGCGGAGACGGCCAAGTCCGTGGTCCGCAGGTAGGCGCATGGCGCCCCGCGGGCAGCGCAGGCCGGGAGGGCGGGTCTGCTGTGCTCACTGCAGCGCTGACCCCGATCCTGCCTGTTCCCCAACCCTACCTCGCAGCGGCTCAGCGCACATCAGCCAGACGCTGCAGGAGAAGCAAGTGGCGGAGACACTGACGCAGAACGCCCGCGTGCTGGGGGAGAAGGCCGCCACGGTGGCCCAGGTAGGGGCGGGGGCGGGGGGGGCTGCATGCGTGCTGCGCTGGGCCACCAGAGGTCGCACGAGACATCAACAGGACAGCCCGGCAACACGCGCTGCCGCTCTTCACCTCCGCAGACGGGCTTTGCGACGCTTAGCGGTTTCTACGCGCGGGTGGCCAGCCAGGTGGAGCAGGCGGCGCGGCAGCAGGGCTATGCGCTGGACCTGGGCGCGCGGGCAGCCGCGGAGGCCGCCACGCCAGCGGCCGCCAGCACGTCCCAACGCACGGCGCAGGCGGACCACGACCCGCACCCGCACGGGCGGAGCGACTTCGCCGGCTTTGATGCACACGACGGCGAGCGCGAGACTGACGGTGCGGCTGCGTTAGCACCTGCCTGGTGGCACGTGCCGCGAGCAAGCCGCCGATCTCCTGTGCGGCCGGTCTTGTCCCTGGTGCGCCGTGAAACGCTGCTCACGTGTGGCCCACTGGCCTTGCTCCCCCTCCCTGCCCCAACCCATCCACACAGGGTGGCCCACCAGCGAGGCGCGCGCCGCCAGCGCCGCACAGCCCAGGGCGGGGCCGGGGATCGCGGCCGGCGCCTCGGCTAGGCCCGGCAGCAAGCAGAAGATGAGCGGACAGGCGCACTCCAAGAGCATGCCGCAGCTGAGCCGCAAGGAGGATGACGAGGACGAGTGGGGCAAGTGGTGAGCGCACGTGGCACTGTGCAGCTGGCAGACGCGTGCCTGTGCTCGGGGGGTGAGTCGGCAGGCAGGCCTCGCAGCCTCAGTGACGGGTACATGGTTCATTGCTGTATGCGTGTGCAATTATCGCACATGGTGTCACCAGGGTCGACTGACGGGAGAGCTCAGGGTTGGGTCGCTGGTGTCCCTGGTCACGGTACGGCTGTGACGGCGTAGCGAGACGGGTAGCTGCAGGCAGTGCGTACAGTACATGCGGGCCTTGCAATTGGCGGCCTGTCATGGTGCGTGAAGGCTCATCTTTCATGGCAAGGTCGACTTCGGCAGGATGACTTCTGCGGCTTGCGTCCGCATCTGATCGCCGCAGCCGAGCATGTGACGGAGTTCGTGTGAGCTCATGCAGAACCTATCCCTCCACTTGCGGGTCGCTCCCCTGTGGTTCGTCGCATTCCCGGGATAAGGTCCGCAAATCCGCACTTACAGCCGCGTTTACGCAAGACCGTCCCCAGCCGCACACTCAGCACGTCCCTCACCCCGCATCCCAACAGCCGCGCTCGCTGCCCACGCCCAACCCCCGAGCCTGCCCCTCAGCATTCTGGCTCAGCTACCTCGCACGCCGCCATCCTGCATTCAAGCCAGCGCCTCAGTACTTGTCGAGGCCGTCGCCGGAAGTGATGATCTCCTGCGGCGGCAAGGGGGAAGAGGGCAGTAGGTAAAGGCAAGTGGCACAGATGCCCGTCGGCGGGAATCGCAAATGCAGAAACCCTAGTCTATTTTTGCTCGATGGTGTCGGGGCCCCCCAACCATGCAGATGATGGAGTGCAAGGGCAAGGGAGGGGGGCTTTGCGATGGGGGCCATACGCAAGGGAGCGCCAGCAGCCCGAGCGCTAGTGTGGGATCAGAGGCGCGCTGCCTGCCCTGGCGCACCTTGAAGGAAGCGCCTCCCGGGATCATGGGCAGCACGTGCTCAACGTGCGGCACCATGACCTCCAGCAGGTAGGGCCCGGGCGTGTCCAGCATGGTCCGCACCGCAGCACGCAGCTCGTCCTTGCGGATGACGCGCTGGGAGGGCACCCCAAAGGAGCGGGCCATGCCCACAAAGTTGGGGTAGATGTCGGCCTCGTCCTGCGTGCTGTGCCACTCAGCCTCGCGCTTGCCAAGGTACGTATGCGCGCGGTTGGCCTGCGGTAGCCGGCCAAGAGGGCAGCAGCCAGGGGGCCGCAATATCAGCACCGCGGCGAGGGGACACGGGGGCCGCTCGTGTCGATAGAGATGACCCCAAGCTGAGAGGCTGACCGACACCGCCGCGACCGTGCCTCGTGCCGGGCCTGCGCTGCACCGTGTCCCCAGGGCCCCCTGCCCGGCCTTCACTCCTCCCCCTTCCTCCCCCGGGTCAGGGCCCCACCTTGTAGAAGCGGTCCTCCCACTGCACCACCATGCCCAGGTGCTGGTTGTTGAGCAGCAGCACCTTGACGTCCAGCTTCTCAATAAACACCGTCGCCAGCTCCTGCAGCGGGCGGGGAGGGCGGCCGGAGGAGCGGGGAGGGAGCTGAGGAGGCAGAGGGCGCGGGAGCCGGGGCGGCGGTCGTGAATGCGCCAGCCGCCCACCTGGACGTTCATGAGGAAGGAGCCGTCGCCGTCAATGTCCACCACCACGCGCTTTTCCCGGCCATTCTTGCCGTCAAAGGCCGCGGCAGCGCCCAGCGCTGCAGGCAGGCCAAAGCCCATGGAGCCCAGGCCGCCCGAGCTGATCCAGCGCCGCGGCTCCTTGTAGGGGTACCACTGCGCCGCCCACATCTGGTGCTGGCCCACCCCTGTGGTGATGATGGCCTCGCCCTGCGACTCCTCGCCCAGCACCTGGGGACCGCAGCGCAGCGGCACAGCACCAGGCACGTGCACAGCCTCATGAAGGTACAAAGCGGCAGAAGTGGCGCGGCACGCTCCTGGCCCCTGCACCCTGCCCTGCGACCTGCCTGGATGGCGTGCTGCGGCACGATGGCGTCGTCGCGGGCCGGGTAGCGCATGGGGAACTCGGCCCGCTTGGCCGCCACGTCAGCGCGCCAGGGAGCGAACTTGTCGGCCGGCAGAGGCTCCTTTTCCAGCAGGGCGTTCAGGTGACGCAGCGCCTGCTTCACGTCACCGCACACGGGCACGTGCGCCGTCTTGTTCTTGCTGATCTCAGCCGCGTCGATGTCTGCGACGGAACACCCCGGGGACCGTAGCAGGTAGGGCACCGAAGCGCAGGGTCGCCGCATGCCACACAACCCCGCGCCCCTGACCTCCCCCGCAGCCTAGGCCCAGCCCAGCGACCGGCCTGCGCACCAATGTGCACGATGCGCGCCCTCGCCGCAAAGGACTCGAGCTTGCCGGTGACGCGGTCGTCGAAGCGCACACCCAGCGCCACCAGCAGGTCGGCCTGGTCCACCGCGTAGTTGGCAAACACGGTGCCGTGCATGCCCAGCATCTGGAGGTGCTGCGGTGGGGGAGCGGGGGAAGGGGCAGGGGCGGAGGGGGCCAGAGGGGGTGGGCCCAGGATCGCGCGTGATCCATGATGCCCTCGTGTGGGAATGACGGGTGCAGAGGTCCCTGCGCGTGGCATCAAGGTCACACACGCCGGCAGGCAACGGGCCGAGGCCCGCGTGAGCCCGACCCCTAGGCTTGCACCCTCGCGTCTGCCCAAACCGCCCCGCTTCGTTCCCCCCCTTCCCCGGAGAGGCTGCTCACGTTGGGGTCGTCCGCGGGCACGATGCCCAGCCCCATAAAGGTGGAGGCCAGCGGGATGCCGGTACGGGCAGCGAACTCGCGCAGCTCGTCCCTCGCGTCCAGGCAGCCGCCCCCGTAGTAGATGACGGGCCGGGAGGCCGACTGCAGCGCGCGCAGCACCGGCAGCACCTGGGCCTCCTCCACGGGAGGGGGCAGCCGGCTCATGTAGCCTGGGCGGGGCCGCGGGCACAGGGTGGGCGGTGACGGGGTGAGGGGGGCCCGGGGCACGTGGGAGGGCGGCGGTGGGGGCCTCACCTGTAATGGACATGGGCGCGTCCCAGTCGGGCACCGCCAGCTGCTGCTGGATGTCCTTGGGCACGTCCACCAGGACGGGCCCGGGGCGGCCGGTGCGGGCCAGGTAGAAGGCCTCCTTGATGACGCTGCGGCACCGGGCCGGGAAGGGGCAAAGGGCGTGGGCGGAGGCAACGGCAAGGGCAAAGCGGTGGGCGCGGATTCGGGCACGCAGACCAGCTGGCCGGCACCGTGCAGGGCCGCTGGTGCCGCCTCCCCTCCCGCTCCGCCCTCCGCTCCCTTGCCCTGCTGCCCCACCGCGGCAGGTCCTTGATGTCCAACACCAGGTAGTTGTGCTTGGTGATGGCGCGGGTGACCTCCACAATGGGCGTCTCCTGGAAAGCGTCCGTGCCGATCATGCGGCGGGGCACCTGCAAGCCCCGAGCCAAGCAACCTAACTCAAAGGACGTGTATCACGACCCCGATGCATGCTTGCATCGTGATCGGCGCCAGGCGCTCAGTGGCACTCGCGTGGGGCCCCGCACCTGGCCCGTGATGGCCACCAGCGGGATGGAGTCCATCATGGCGTCCGCCAGACCGGTCACCAGGTTCGTGGCGCCCGGGCCAGACGTGGCAATGCAGACACCCACACGGCCCGCGGCCTTCGCGTAACCCTCCGCGGCAAAGATCTCGCCCTGTAACGCGGGACCGGTAGCATGCCTGCTCAGCGACCTGCTCCCGCAAGCGCGGTCTCTCCGCCGCCCCCAGCAGCAGCAACAACACAGCCCCCGCATCCGTGCCGACACGGCACGGTGTCAAACCTGCTCGTGGCGGCAGAGCACGTTGGAAATGCGGTCTGAGCGCGTCAGGGCCTGGTGAATCTCCATGGAGGCTCCACCGGGGTACGCAAACACGTTGTCGACACCCTCGCGCTCCAGCGCCTGGACAAGGATGTCAGCTCCCTTGCGCGGCTGGTCGCCAAAGCGGTCCACCCAGTCGACAGGGCCTACGCGACACGCCGATGGAGGGTTCGGTCGCTGGCCCCCAATACTCAATTGCTGAAGTCCTCATTCAATCAACGAGCAACTCACTGTCCTTGGCAAGCGCAGCCTGAGCGACCTCCTTTGCGCGACGAACCTGTACATGACGTTGCCCAGTGCGTCACACCGCCACGACCAACATCCTTGCTGTGACATACCTCTTCAGGAGCCATACGGCGAGCAGAGCCATCGCTGGCCAGTTTTGCGGCCGCGGCAACAGTGCGAGGCCTGAGCGAGTCGCGCACCACCCACGCCGACACGAGCCCGTGAGGTTGTGATTGGTTTTATACCCGTGGCCAATTAAGCTGCTACATACCTGGAACCGCGGAGAGCGAGCCGCGCCAGACCCGATGGAACAGCATCGCCGCCGGCGCGGTGCCGAGCAGCGCTGCGGGCAGACGAACTTGGGAGCTCTCGGAGCAGCATGGTTGTTGCGTGTGGGTGTGTAAAAGAGATAAGAATGTGCATGAGCGGTCTCTTCCTCTGCAGGGTCGTGCACGCAGTGGCTCCCCTCCCCTCCCCCCCCCATGCCCGCGCTTCCCCCACCCCACTCCACCCCGACCCACGGAGATTGCAGCCCCGTACCGCCTAACATCTTCATATAGATTGTATCATCAACAATAACAAGGACGACCCCGCCGCGGCGGTCGGGGTCATGCCCCTAGAGGCCCCACGCGTACATGAAAACAGCTGAGGAGCGGGCGGCGTGGCGCCTCGAGGGTGGCCGCGTTGTGACCGTTGAGGGCCGCCAAGGGTGGAGGGGACGACTTGGCATTGGGCAGTTGAAACATGGCGGCGGCTTGCAACCAGGTAGATGCGATTGGGCGTTTGGGCCCCCTTGGCAATAGCGAAGTTACTTAATGATAAACTAGAACGAAGTCACAAAAGGAGTATCTGTAACCTGCGAAAACGTAAATTCATCGACTTGGCGGACGTGGCCACTCCCAGGACTCCCCCCTGCCCAGCAAGTCCCCGCAAGAGCCTTCTTAGTCCTTTCAAGGCATGCAGCTGGCATACATGCGATCTTTCGAATCCTTCAAACCTTCCCGTTTCTTTCGAATCCTTCAAACCTTCCCGTTTCTTTCGAATCCTTCGAATCCTTCAACCTTCCCGTTTCTGATTTGGCGCGTTGGCAGCGACTGTCCCCGTCTGTCCCGATCGCGGACGTAGGCTTGTGCAGCTAGAGGTCGGTGGGCCAGGAGGGCCCCTCCTGCTGTGGGTGGGGTGCCAGCCATTCATTTGTACGCAAGCGTGCCCCGGCCACATCCGGTTGAAGAGACCAAGGGTCGCGTTCCAGACAAGTTTCCGGCACTACGTCGGTTGGCGACATGGCGAGTCGATCAGGTGGTGGGCCGACGCCAACCGCCTCAATCGAAGTAGCCCAACTGGCGGGAGCGGCCGGCAGACCCAGACGTACCTGACATAGCATGGATTGGGGGTACGCCCCTTTACCCTTTCTGATGGGGACATCTTTGTCGCACCCTCCAGCCCGTCCATTTTGATGCTTCAATCTGTTACAGCACTTGTGTTGGATGCAGCTGCATCCAAGACTCCAGAGGGTATGTGCATCTGCGGCTCGGCTGCCATGCTTCGGCTCAGGTTGGCGGCACGGTGGCGCTATCTCCACCGCAGGCCCCATGCGGAACACCGCAAAAGACAGCCTCGCGCCCCCGTGCTTCCCTCACGCCTCACCGCCTCCCGGTAGGCAAAGGCGCTGAGCGCAAGACGGGCCCGTACACCTGCTGCGGCTCTGGCGACGCAGGGCGAACATGCCTGGTCCAACTGTCTACACGGTGATATCGCCGAACACACAAACCTTGCTCGTCACCATCTCTACTACTCACTAGCCTCACGCCACTTACTAAGCCAAGCTGCGGTTGAGCCAGGCGGGGCCGACCACGGGTGCTTGGCGAGCTTATGGCCGAACGTCCGCCCGTCCTCGAATTATTGCGGACGCGCGTAAACCCGCGGTGGGTGTTCGCACACCAGCGGCACCTGCAGGCTTTGCCGCACACGCGCTGCCCCTCTGCAACACCAGGCCCTCCTGCGACTGCTGTACCCCTGATGGCACCCCCCCTTAGCGGCCCCTCAGCACCCCCTTGCTGTGCACGGTGCGCGACAGGGCCTCCTCCTCCTTGAGCTTGCCCTTGAAGGCGTCCAGCTTGGCCTGGGCAGGCGGGGGCGGAGGCGGAGGCGGAGGAAGAAGGGGTGCAGCCGACGCCACGGGTCAGGCCCCAGGCGACCGGCGGTCAGGCAGGTCCCCACGCCGGTACCACCGCTAACCTCCTGCAGCACGTGCCTCTCCCCCCGCCCGCCGCCCCACCTGCAGCTCTGTGATGCCCTGCCGCTTGATGGCCAGCAGCGTGCTCATCTGCTCCACGTACGCGTCCACCTCGCTGCCCGGTTTGTCCACCTCCTGCAGCAGCGCCATCTCCTGCCGCATCGTCTCCATGTCCTCCTCCAGCTTGGCCCGGTGGAAGGCCACCAGCGCCTCCTCCTCCAGCAGGATGCTGTCCATCAGCTCGTCGTGACGCTCAGCCAGGGCCTCGTCGTCGTCCGCGTCGCCGGACGCGCCGCCGGGGTTGGGGCCTGGGCCGGCGCCGGCGCTAGGGCTCGGGCCGTGCCCGGCGGCCTTGACGGGGCTGGCGAAGCGCGCGCCAGCCTGGTGCAGGTCGGCCCGGTCGGGGCCTGGGCCGGGCACGGCCGCCCGCGCCACGGCCGCATAGTAGGCGTCGTCCCCAGGGGTCACGCCGCCCGGGGTGCGGTCCGCCTTGTCCTTGCGCAGCTCTGGTACAGGGGAGCGGGGCAGGGCACGTGAGGCTCAGGCGGTGAGGCCGGCGCTGTGCGCGGCTCCGTGATGCGGCACCCTGCTTGCAACATGCACCGCCAGCCCTGTGACGCCATGGTGCTCAGTGGCCGCCTCCCCGTCCGTCCCATCCGCACCCTTGACGCGGTCCGCGTATCGCAGCGTGTTGAGCGTGTGCTCTACGCTGCCGGAGCAGGGCGAGATGTTGGCAATCATCACGGTGCGCGCCTGGTCGCCCACGAACGAGTCCCGCAGCACGGCGGTGAGCTTGGAGCCGCGGAAGGGCACGTGGCGCGCGTCCGAGTCCAGCGCCCGGATGCACTCCTTGAGCGCCAGCAGCGACTTGTTGATCTCCGCGCCCTCCAACCGCGTTTGGCGGTTGTTGTCGTACGTGTCGGCGCCGCGCTCCGATCCCGCCAGGTCGATGAACGAGATCTTGCCCACCACCTTGGGCTCCGGCAGCTCCTCGCCAGCCAGCGGCCGCCGCGCGGGGGCGCCGCCCAGGCCCTGCTGCTGCGGCGGCGCGCGCTTTATGGCAAACTGCATTATGCTGTGCGACCTGCTGGAGTCCGAGTTGGCCGAGGTGGACGAGGTGGATCGCTGCTTGGCGCTCTCCTCGATGAGCGCCTTGACCGCCTCCACGTCCTCCACCGTGAACTCCTTGAGCCCCACCACCACCACCTTTTTCTTGCCGTCCTCCAGGATGTTGAGCTTCTTGCGCTGGTTCAGCAGGTCGAACACCTGGGGCAGCGGCGGGGGCGGGGCGGGGAGGGGGAGGGAGATGGAGTGAAAACATGGTGAGCGGGAAGGCGGGAAAAGGAAGGGCGGGGAGGGGAAGAGCAGCAGTCGAGTAAAAGAGCGTCCGGCGCAGTGGGCATGCCCACCGGATGAGCGACCGGCCCCCCTGACCGCCGCCCGGTAGCGGGTCCCGCACCTTGTTTCCGTAGATCTCGAAGCACGACACGCAGAGGCTGAGGTCGCGGTACTGCTGCTGCGCCATTGTGGTGAAGATGTCGGCCGAGGCGCGGATGGGCAGCGGGCTCATGGTGTAGGTCTTGCCGCTGCCCGTCTGGCCGTACGCAAAGCACGAGGCGCGGCCGGCCCGGAACAGCGTGCGGACCAGCGGCCCCACAGTGAGCTGGTAGACGGCCTCGTTGGTGACGCCCTCGTCCAGCGCCTCGTCGAACTTGAAGGCGTGCTTCTCCACGTACTTGGTCAGGTCCACCTGCAGGCGGGCGGGGGAAGGGCGGAGGGGGAAGGGGGAAGGCGACGATGAGCACGCTGGCTCAGGGCCTCTTGGCGCACATCGGATAGGGAAAGCTGGCGTGAAGGTTGCGGGCCCGTTGCTGTGCACTGCAGCCACCGTTACTATGCGCTGTGATTGTTACCCCAGTCAGAGCGCGCCGCGGGAACACCCCTGCCCAAAGGCCGCCGCCCCCCCTTGGTCGCGCACCTTGACCTTCTCCTCGTTGACCACCACGGTGTTGCTCTTGCCCAGCACGTCCACCACATCGTCATCGCCCCGCTCGCGCTCCTGGGTCAGGGGCCGAGAAAGGCGCAGCTTAGGGCTACTTAGCACGCTGAATCACGTCCGCAAGATCAAGTGAACGTAATGACCGGTTGTCCGGATCTAAATTGTTATCGTATTTGTGGCTCGTTGCAACAAAGCCAAGCTCCTGGGCCAGGGGCCAGGGAAAACCAAGGGGTAGGGGCGGAAGGAACCTGTTTTGCAGCCTCACTGCTAGCCGGACTTTTCGCGCACCTTCCTGCTGATGGGCCTCTTGCGGACCACCACACGGATTTTGGGCGGATCGTCCTGGGCGGCCGCCAGCGCAGGAGGCGGCGGGGCGGCGGCGGCTGCGGCGGCCTTCTGGTTGGACAGCGGGGACATTTGAAATGCCAGCCCCGCCTGCAGCCATGGCGATGGTGTGGAGGGTGGCGGGAGTGAGCTCACAGCCACCCAGGGAGCCACAGCAGCTCAGCCAGCACCTCGCCAGGTTCGACCCACATCGGACAGCAGGTCCCCATCATTCTCCTCCAGGTCGATTAGGCTGGGCTTCTCCAGCGCGCCGGGGCCCACTTTGGCTGCCAGCGACTTGATGAGCCGGAACAGCTTTTGCTTGTCCTCCAGCTCCACGACGCCGTAGTTGGAGTAGTCACTCATCATGAGCGACACGAACGCCTGGTCCGTCAGCGTTGCGAACCTAGGAAGGTGCCGGCTGAGCCCCGCCTCCTCAAGCGCACGGATTATGGTGGCGGACACCATTGCAGGGCTGCCACATGGGAGCGAGGGTGGACGCGGCGACTTTGTCAGGGGAGGACAGCGGGGGGGCGGTCAGAAGGACGGGGCACGGGTGGGGTACTGAGGCAGGAAGCAGCCATCAACCAGTCACTAACGACCTTAGGAATGTCTCTTACGATGACGTGGAGGGCTCCTGACACTGTGCTTGGGACTATTTCAATTACGAACTCAGATCGAGCTCCAGCGTCAGCTCCAACTACAGCTTCAAGCTTCAGCCGCGTTGTTAGCGATGTGCACCGTGAATCATCAATGTATGGTGACGAGGGAGGAGCCGTGCAACTGATGTCGCCTGCTGGTCGGCTTTTCCGTCTAGGGCATTAGCGGTGCTGTAGTTTCATGCTGATACAACTTGTGTTGTGCAAGGTGTAACTGGCTGTCGGGCGGGTCCGGGCTGCCTCCCCATCCCCCATCGTCGCTGAGGGGCAGGGGCTAGGGAGCACGGGGCAGGGGCAGGGGGGCAACGGGGCAAAGCGGACGGTAAGCGGCTCTGTTGGTAGGCGGAGGTATAGCCACAGTCGTGACGCAGGTGGTGGGCGTGGACAGCTGTATGCGGCACGCCTAAGCCTTGTGGCCACTACCTTGAAAGGCCACCGGCTGCAGAGTCGTTACGCGCAGGGCCAGGCTACCAGGGTGGGTCGGACCCCTGCGCAGGACCAGCCGCTGGCCGAGGCACGCGCCAAATAGCGTAAGATCGCTTTGAATTTGGGCTGTCTCGCTGCCGTTCCGGCGGCGGCGGTGAGGGGGGCTGGCTGATGTGCGCCCCACGCTGGTTATTAGTTGACATCCCCAGCTCCCGGTTCCCCTAGAAAGAACAAAAACGAGCGCCGGGCAGGGCCCTGGCGTGGATTAAGGGGACGGCTGTGGGCCGCCACCAAGGGGCCAAGCCACGAAGATCCCCTACCCCACCCCTGCAGTTCCGGTCAGGCGCCAGTACGTCCCGATCAGCGGTTGACGGCACGCGATCGCCTGATTGTGTAGCTGGGTGCAGCATGGGTGGGCCTGCTGCGTGTTGGCGCCCAGGCGGCGGAGTAGCGGGGCTGCAGTGCGGGGGATGGTGCACGTGTGCCCGATGCTGACGGCTTCCTGCGCCGAGTAGTGCACTGTCCAGCCCTGGCCGCGGAGCAGTCCGGCAAGCCGGCGGAGTTGTTCCCGTTTGGCTCCACCTTTCCTAGGTGCCTGGGGTCCCCTGTGTAGCCGACTTCGATCAGGTAAATGGGTTGCTTGCTCTTGTGAGGGTGCACCAGTTGCGCGAGTTTTGGCCCTCCAGGATTGTCGGGATGAACAGGATATCGGGGCGCATTGTTGCACGCTCCGCAGGGGTCAGGTGTGATAGTAGCCACTGCGGCACCTGCCGGAGGGCGACGGATCCGACTGCTGTGCCCGGGCCGCAGTACATGGTCCCTGCTCCACAGTCGCCGTTCCGGATAAATTGGGCGAGGGTTGTGACCGCCTTGTTGTGGCGGAGTGCTAACATAGTGCGCATCTGGGGGTGCCGACATGCGCCGAGCAGGTGGCCGTGGCTGCTCACGAGGGCGGAGCCATCTCGGTCATGGGGGCCGCCCCACTGGGGCCGCCCCGTGCCCTGGCCCAGTGGCCAGGGCCGTCCAGGGCCTCCTGCGCCAGGGCACGGGGCGGCCCCCATGCCCGCTTGTCGATTTCCTTACACCGGGATCACAAAATTGGTCACCTGGCATTCTTCCCCCTGCTGTAACCACCTACATGTCAGTGAGGAGCCGCGCTTGACCCCGACGAGATGCAATCAACTTTGCGCTTAGTGTCGCGGGCGCTGCGGCCGGGTACCACTCAAGACGCAGTGTTATTGTGGTAGGCGCAGCATTATTCGCCCCAATGCAGCGTGTGCACGCATCACGCCCGATTCCGGGATTCGCAGGTCTCGCACTTCGTGGCTCAAGGCTGGCGGACAGGAATGCTGCTTTGCGTCATGTAAGGCATTCCAGATGTTGTGCTGGATTGTGTGCTGGCCACCCCTGATGATGGCGCCCCGGTTGCGCCGTCCTTGCAGACCCCGCTCATACACTCCTCAACATGCCGAGCTTGTCTCCAACCATGACACAGGTAAGTGGTGTGGGCTGTGGATGACCCCTGGCGCGCGTGCCGACGGGCGTCCCCGGTGGCCGCAGGGCAACATCACCAAGTGGCGCAAGCAGCCTGGCGAGGCGGTGGCCCCGGGCCACATCCTGGCCGAGGTGGAGACGGACAAGGCCACCATTGAGTGGGAGGCGCAGGAGGAGGGCTTCATGGCCAAGCACCTGGTGGCGGAGGGCAGCCGCGACATCGCCGTGGGAACGCCCGTGGCGGTGCTGGCGGAGGAGGCGGACGGCGTGCCCGGCCTGGCCGCCTATGTGCCAGGAGGTGGCGGCGCTGCTCCCAGCAAGGCCGCGGCCCCTGCTCCTGGTCCTGCCTCCTCCGGACCTGCCGCGCGCCCCTCGGGCCCCGCCGCCAGCCTGCCCCCGCACCAGCTGCTCAACATGCCCGCCCTGTCGCCCACCATGAACCGCGGCAACATCGTGGAGTGGAAGAAGAAGGTGCGAGCCAGGGGCGCGGAGCAGCAGCAGACAGGAGCAGGGGGGCGGGTGCTTGCATGCCTCCATGACCATGGCTGTTGAACCATGTTCTCCTCTGCCCTGCTGTTCCCCTTGCCGCCCCCCACCCCCGGGGCCCAGGTCGGCGACCCCGTGGCCCCGGGTGACGTGTACTGCGAGGTGGAGACCGACAAGGCCACCATCAGCTGGGAGGCGCAGGAGGAGGGTGAGGGGGGTAACTGGGGGGGAGAGGGGTGACGGGGGGAGGTGCGGGCGGTTAGATGGAGCCGGGAGGCGGGTGGCGGGGAGGGCGTGATGGCGCAGCCTGCACTTGGTATCCGGGCTCGCGGCCATGGGACGTGCGCTGGCGCCTCTGCCCCCTCAACCTGGTGGCGCCTCTGCCCCCGGGCTGGGTGGGCTGGCGTCGTTGGGCTGTGGGCCCCGCCTTTCGCTCGGCAACCCGCCGCCGTACACCTCCGACCCTTGTGGTACTTGGGTGGGATGCTGGCAGCTCTGGGTCCGAGGTTACGGCTCCGAGTCGTAGCAAAATTTGTTGACTGGTAACCCTCGTCACGTTTCCCCTCCCGCCAAGCGCAATGGGACCGCAAACGCCCCCAATACGGGGCCGGCCATGGGCCCGCGGATTTGCATTGTGACCTCGTCTTGGTCCGCGCCTCTACCCGCCACACGTCCCCCGCCCCTCCCTAGGCTTCGTGGCCAAGGTGCTGCTGGGCGACGGCAGCCGCGACATTGATGTGGGCACCCCCGCCCTGGTGCTGGTGGAGGAGCAGGTGCGGGGGAGGGGGGCAGGAGCGAGGCTGGCGGCGAAGGGATAGGTGAGCCCTGCGTCAACCCCTTGCCCCATTGCTCCCCTGAACTCCCTGCCTGCCGCCCCCTTCACGGCGGTGGCCCGCAGGAGGCGGTCGCTGCCTTCAAGGACTTCACCCCAGGAGGGGCCACCGCAGCCGCTGCCCCCGCGCCCTCCCCCGCGGCGCCCTCGGCCCCGGCCCCCTTGCAGCCGGCAGCGGCCAGAGGCGCAGGTGGGCCACCGCTGTGCGGCCCCCAGCCCCCGGCCCCCGGCTGCGCCTCCTGCGCCTCTGGCCGCGAGCGCCATGCACCCAACCTCTTGTGCGCGCCCACCTGCAATGCCTGTGTCACCCCGCCTCCGCCTCCCCTGCAGCCGCCGCGGCGCCCTCCCCCGCGGCCGGCGGCCGGGTGCGGTCAAGCCCCTACGCCCGCCGCCTGGCCGGGGAGCTGGGGGTGTCTCTGGGGGGCCTGGCGGGTACGGGGCCCGGGGGCCGCATCGTGGCGGCCGACGTGAAGGCCGCACCCCGGGGGGCACCCGCCGCCGCCGCCGCCGTGGCGGCAGCGGCAGCGGCTCCGCCGCCGGCCGCCGCCTCTGCCGCGGCTCCTGGCGCCGCTGCCGCCGCGCCGTCCTCCGCGCTCTCTGGCCACGAGGACGTGGCGCACAGCCAGATCCGGCGGGTGGTGGCGCGGCGGCTGCTGGAGAGCAAGCAGACGGTGCCGCACTACTACCTCACCGTGGAGTGCAGGGTGGGGATGGGGAGGGGCACGGAGGACGCGGAGAGGGAGTGAGGCGCTGGGCACGGCTGCGCTCCCGCACTGCCCCCTGCCGGTACCCCGGTACCCCCGACTGCCTGCACACGGCGCAATGCCATCCCTGCGCCATTGCGCCCCGCTGCTGCTGCTGCTGCTGCAGGTGGAGGAGCTGCTGGCGCTGCGCGAGCGCATCAACGCGGCGGCCGCGGCGGCGGGCGGCAAGGCCTCCTCCGGCGGCGCCCCTTCAGCCACCAAACTGAGCGTCAACGACTTCGTGATCAAGGCCGCGGCCAGGGCGCTCAAGGCGGTGCCGGGTGGGAGTATGGCGAGGGGGGCGGGTGGGGAGATGAGCACGTGGGCCAGCGTGTCGGGCCATCGAGCTGGGCGCCATCTTTGCCCCACCCCCCATGCACGCCCTCCCTCCCGGCGCAGGCGTCAACTCGAGCTGGTTCCCCGACTTCGTGCGCACCTACTCGCACGTCGACATCAGCGTGGCGGTGCAGACACCCGGGGGGCTGCAGGTGGGGGGCAGGGGGGAGGGGGCGGCACGTACCAAGGGGCCGCAGCGCCGCACCGTCACGGCACAAGCGGCGGCCGGCAGGGGCGAGGGGGGCAGATCTGGCAGTGGGAGGGAGCGCTGGAGCCGCCGCAGCCCTCGCGAGCTGCAGACATTGTTCATACAGGACCTGCCCGGTAATTCGAGCCCATCATATCGATAAAATTTGGTACCCAGCCTTGCCCCCTTACCTCTCCCTCCCGGTCCCCTTCCTCTCGCGAGTAGTACTCGCGTATTGCGGGCAGCTATGTCCCTGCACACCCACGCCTGGGTCACTGGCGGCGCCCCTCCTAGCAGCTGAACGCACTGGGTCTGTTGTGATGTGCGTCACTCCCCCGGCACATCCCCTCCCAGTGCCGCACGCCATGCATGGCTCGACTCTGCTCACCGCTGCTGTGCTGCCCTCCCTGCTCGCCCTCCCTGCTCGCCCTCCCGCCTGCACCCGCATGCGGTCACGTGGCGACCCGCTGCTCGCCCTGCAGGTGGGCTCTGGGTGCGCGCCTCGCACGGCGCCGCCGTGACCACGGCCCAGGGGCAGCGCTGCTCACAGGCTCTTGTTGCCGGCTTTGGCGCTCGGGAATTTCAGAGGCTACAGGACGACCGGGCGCTGCCCACCCTCCGCACCACCTCCGTCCATCGCCCGCAGGTGCCCATTGTGCGTGACGCGCACCTCAAGAGCCTGGCCGCCATCAGCGGCGACGTGAGGCAGCTGGCGGCCAAGGTGGGGGGCCGGTTGGGGGGGCGCGCTGGGGGGGCTGCGGCGAGGGATCTGGGCGATCAACTCTGAGCGGCGTGCTGCGGGGAGCGTCCCTGCCCGTGCCCTGCCCCCCATGACCGCGTCCCGGCCGT
>BDDC01000931.1:10790-36400 GCA_001662425.1 Chlamydomonas sphaeroides | reverse complement strand
GGGGTGCCCGCCCCCCCCCCCCCAACTCGGCCGCAGCTGCCTGGCCGGCCCTGGCGTCCACCGCGCGGCTGCGTCCCGGCCGTGCTCATGCGCTGGCGGCATGCAGGGCTGCCAACACGCGAACTGGAGGACGCGACGCAAGGGGCGTGGGGTTGCGGGGAGCCCTGACGCAAGGGACCCCTCGTTGCGGGGGGCCCGGCCAGGAGGCCAGGGGCTGGGGCCTCCAAACGTGGGGCCCGCACGTGCCGCCGCTCGCCTGGCCAGCATGTGCGAGCTGATGTGCTGCGCGCTCATGACGTGCGCCACCCAGCCCAGCCCGGCGTCGCCGTCGATGGCGCGAAACAGCTTGTCGCGCGACTCGTGCGTCAGAGTCTTGGAGTCGGCGTAGCCCCTGCGTGCAGCCGCCGGAATGGTGTGTGGGGTTGGGTTCTTTTTATACGACTGTACCGTGCATAGAGCGCTCCGATGTCCCTAGAGACATGCAAGGTGCCGTGCGTCCGCGTCTAAAAGACGGTGTGGTCCCTGCAAGCGCCGCATGGGTGCCGACGGCAGCAGCGGCCGGTCAGGGCGCGGTGGCCGCTGGTGTGGGCGGTCGTGACGAAGGCATGTGCACCCTCGCGGAGCTGTGGTCCCCCGTATGCGTGCGAGGACATCGCGTGCGGGGTAGCTGCGAGGCTGGCGTACAACACGACGTGCAGGTGCCAGGAGGGAATGGGCCAGCACTCCCGGGTACGGGGCACCGGCCCCCGCATCGAGGTGAAGCGAGGACTGTGCAGGCGGCCAGCGTGTTCCTTTCCGTAAGTAACACGCCCCGCGCACCAACGCCCTGCGTGTCCCTTGACGAGTTAACTAACACGCCCCGCGCGGCATGCCCCGGGTTGATGACGCGTCGGTCGTCCGTAGGAGGCAGAGGGATGCGTTAAGGTGGCCGGTGCGGGAAACGAAGCCCAGCGCCGCTGTGTGTGTGCAGCGCCACGCCGCACCGTGCAGAGATGTTGGTGCTGCTGGCCGTGAAGGCACAAGCGTACACCATGGGCCCAAGCACAGGGCCGCGGCCCGCCTCATCGACGCCCTGCGCGGCACGGCGACACGGACGGAGCAGGTCGCGGCGTCGCGAGGTGCCAAGGGCGCGGACACGCTGCAAGGCGCGTTTGCACAGCGACATTGCACATCGGGCCACGGATTCTTTCGTGCAGTAAGAAGGAGGTCGAGGGAGCAATGGGAAAGGCACACGCGCGCCTCGCAAGACGCCGCACCATGATACAGGGCGTCTTCGTCCAGTCATCTCCTGCCCGCAGCTGCGATAGGATACGCGTACCACTGACGCAGCTCACGTCAACTATCGTCATGGCAGCGGCTGATAAGGGGCAGTTGAGCGCGTTGCGTGCAACAGCTCCAGCAGCGTGGGTCGGTGCGTCAACGATGCGAGGGGGATCGATGCCAAGAAATTGGCACTTGCTGGTCGTCAGCTCTAGGGTTGCCCGGTCGCGGTACTAGGCCGGCATTAAGGTTCCCGCGCACCGCGAGACCACATGGGCCAAGCGCAAAATACGTGTGTTGCCTTTGCACGTCGCTTTCACACGACATCAAACACGCTAGCGTCAATAACGATCTACACTCACTGAACGCTCCCTCGCTGCAGTTTGCACGTCAAGCATTGTCGGGCCCTCGGTCGGCCTTCGCTACCATGCAACTGAGCCTTGTCTACCCCACTTAGGTGTCGCACGCGGCTGCAGGGGGCAGCGCAGCCCGCGCGTTGTAAGCGCAGACTATGCAGCCCACAGCGACAGCGGCTTTCTCGATGCACCGCGTCAAGGTTTACAAGCTCAATGCGGAAGGACAATGGGAGGACAAAGGGACTGGCCATATTAGTGTGGAGTACATGGAGGTGCGGCGGCGGAAGGGTTCTTGACCGCGCTATCGCTGGTCCTTCCGACATCGCGCTGGGCCCCCGGAAGGTCCCTGTGAGGGGGTAGCTCGAGGCTGACTCGCTGTCGGGTTGCCGCGGGCCTCGCAGCAAGCGCACGCTATGGGGCTCGTGGTCGTCTCAGAGGATGAGAACGGGAAGACGCTCCTGGTGCACCAGATATCGCGGGAGGACATCTACACCCGCTCTGGTGGTGAGGACGTCCAAAGCAAGGCCTCTGCAGGGCGAGAGCAGCTGTGACCGGATGTCGTTGAATTGCAGAGTCGACCATTATCACCTGGCATGACGCGGAGATATCGACGGACGTAGCTATCAGTTTCCAGGAACAGGTCGGCTGCGACCACATCTGGTGAGCAGCGTTGCCCGTCAGCGGCATCTGACGAAAGCTGAATGCGTCGCGTTCCGAGTGCAGGCAGCAGATCAAGCAGGTGCAGCGCGAAGAGCACCTCCGGCACCAGGGTAAGGCGCATGCACGGCGAGCTGCAGTAGCTCGGGAAAAGGCTTGACTGCTGTGACCCACAGATCACGAGCGGGGGCGCAAGACCGCAGCGGATGACTATGACCAGCCCACTACCAGCGGGGCGCACATCGCGAACGGTGCGGCAGGCGCACGAGGGGCGTGATAGCCCCGGGCTAGGGCCGGCCCCGGACCGTCTCTGACGCCGCACCCCAACGGACCCCAGGCGACTTCCTGGACAATGAGCTGGACATGCCAGCGCCAGAGCGCAGGCACCTCGAGGACATTGCGAAGGTCCGCAGTTGCAGCAGCGCTGTGGGGCACGGCTGGGTCTGCAAATGCTCGCAGGGCACGGACCGGCCAGCACGGACGATCCCCTGCCCACTGCGTGCGCCCACGCAGGCCCTCTCGCACGTGCCCCCGTTCCAGCGAGACCGGGTAGCAGCGCAGCTAATGAAGCAAAATTACCTACCGGCATTGTTAGACCTCTTCAAGGTGGGGACCCGCTGCTACGCGCCCACGGGGGCCGTGCTCGCTGTGCTCCCGCTCTTTCCGAGCCACGCGCCTCTGTCCTCATCGACCCATTCACCCACGCACCCTGCGCTCGCAAACAGCAATGCGAGGACTTGGAGGACAGCGAGGGCCTGACGCACTGCTACGCCATAGTGCGCGCGTCCATCATGCTGAATGACAGCAGCGTGCTGGAGGAGATGCTCAAGGAGCAGCACGTGATGGACGTGCTGGGGGCGCTCGAGTACGACCCCGACGTCAAGCAGCCTCAAAAGCATCGCGAGTTCTTGCAGAGCCACGTGCAGTTCAAGGTGCGCGCAGCTTGGGGGCTACTGCCAGCTTGGGGGCTGCCGGCAGCTCGAGGTGCGGGCAGCTTGGCCACGCCGGAGCTCCGCCCCGCACGACCGCGTACCTGGCAGGCCTCGCGCGACGGCGTGCCTGCGTGCGCGGCGCGTGGTCCGTTTCGGAGGACCCTTTGCCGACGCAGCCGGGCTGAGGCTGCGCAACAGCGTCGTGTGCAGGGCGGACCGTGACCTGTGCCGTTGGCCCTGGGCCGCGCCCTGAATGTGCGCCCGCGCAGGAGGTGGTGCCGATCACGAACCCGCAGATCCTGGCGAAAATCCACCAGACGTACCGGATACAGTACTTGAAGGACGTCATCCTGCCCAGGTGCGCGCCTGAGCAGCGGGGGAGGGCAGCGGTTTGCAGGGGCTCACATTGATGCGTACCTGGTGGACGAGGATGGGAATCGTTCGAGGGGTGGCCTGCGCAAGTGGGAGGGGCTGGCGGGCAGGCGCTGGCGCCGCTGGGCGGTGTGCGTGTATCGCACGGACGTCGTCGCTTTGGGGCGCAACAATGCGGGCATTGCAGCACAGGCGGCCAGCGGCACGAACGCGGCCAGCGGCACGAACGGGGCTCGCGCCTGCGGCGGGGGAGGCAGTAGCGGCGACCGCAGCAGTTGGACGGCATGGCACGGCAGCAGCTGGCGCGGGCCCGGAGGCAGCAGCTGCAGCAGCAGCGGGGGACTGGATCTCGGCTGCACGGCATCGCAGCCACAACAGCCCCGGCGCCAGCAGCAGCCTGGTGCGGCGCGGGCGGCGCCTGTACTGCAGCGCGCGCCCAGCAGCGCGCGGGCGGCGCCTGGTGCTGCTTGTGTGGGCTTCTGGCTGCGGACCAGGCGGCGCGGGCAGTGCTCTCACCGGCCAGCCAGTCCGGCCGGCCTGACGCCACGCCGGGCGCAGGAACGCAGCGGAAAGTAACGACAGCGCAATGGAGGACGGCGGGTGCCATCAGCGGTGTTGAGCTGGGTTGCGGTCTGAGGCAGCCCGCTCTGGCGACGCGGGGGCGACGGCTCGAGGGCAGCGACTTCCTCGGAAGCACTTGCGGCGCTCGCTCAAGCTTGCGCCAGACCCTTTCGGGCGCAGCCATGGCCGGCTAGACCAGACTGGCAGCGCCAGTGCGCTGTGCTGGGCCCACAAGGTTACGCCGTGTCTTAACGGCCCTGACGGCCCGTGCTGCTGCCCTCCGCCTGCCTCGCCCAGGTCGCTGGACGACGCCACCTACGCCACGCTCTCCTCCCTGGCGTTGTTTAACAACATGGAGGTGCGCCGCCGCGCTGCCCTGGTAGTGTATCGAATTGGTGAAATTAACGTTGCAGACAGCGCGAGATACAAGGGTTGGCGTCTGCTCGCCAGCCACATTCGGCAGTCTGCCTGCTCTCCTGCGGCTCGCTCGCCTGCGCGCGGGACCGGGCCTGTAAGCCTTGCCTGGCAGCCTCGCCGCTGTCGCATGCCGGCCCCGCCCCTCCCGACGGACTCGGTCGGGCTCTTGGCCGCCGCTGTCATGACCTGGTGCGGCCCTCCGGCGGCCCCCGGCCCCCTCTCTCCTGCAGGTGGTGGGCGCGCTCATGGCGGACCCGGCCTTCCTGCCGCAGCTGTTCCAGCGGCTGCAGCAGACGGACCCCGCGGACGCGCAATGGCACGACCTGGTTGCCTTTTTGCAGGTGCGGCCGGAGGGGGGGACGTGCTAGGGCTGGCATGGGGTGCGGGGCGACGTTCGTGCCATGAGATGCGGGACGCCGCGGCAAAGGCGCGGGCGCACAGGGGGTGGCTCGAACGCTGCGGCGCGTGGGGTGGCAGGCCCCCTGCCCTGACCGAGCGAGACTGGTCGGGGTCGGGGCTCGCAACGTGCGTGGTGAGCCGCTAGTTGACAGCTGACTCCCCGGCCCGGACACGCCCGTCAAACCGCAGGAGTTCTGCAGCTTGGCGCGGCACCTGCAGCAGCAGCAGCGCGCGTCGCTTTTCAACCGGCTCATCCAGCTGGGGTTGTTCGAGGTGGGGCGGCGGCCGGCGCCGGAGCGGGGGCGCGCGTGGCGCATGGGCAGGCCCGGAGCTTCGTGTGGCCGCAGGGCGCGGGGCAAGGGCCGGAGGGAGGTCTAGTAGCGGAGGGCACGCGCAGCAGCGTTCCGCGCTGCTGCCAGAGCGGGGGCGTCTGTGGCGGCGCGTCCCAGCCGACGGCGCAGCGAGGCGTGGGGACTCTGGGCACAGCAGGCAGCAACGGCAAAACCATCATGCCGGTGGGCCGGGGCTGCTTCCAGCTGCCGACATAGGGAGGAGCATCTGCGGCTAGCCGCTACAATGGACCGGACGCCCGCCGGCGGGCGCCCAGCAGTCAGCACAGGAGCATCGCGGATGTGGGCTGCCAGCCGGCATCCCAAGTCTGGATCTCGGCCTGCTGCTGTGGCAGCGGCAGCAGCGGATGGATGCCCGAACCGCTCAGGTTGCAGCATCTGCGCTCGGCAGCTCACGGACCCCAGCTCGCTGGCCCCTGTCATGCGTCTGCAGCACCCCTCCCACGGTGCTGCTGCGGCACCCCTCCCACGGCGCCTCTGCGGCACCCACGATGCTGCTCCGGTCCCAGCCCACGGCGCTCCTCCCTGCGACCCCGTCCGCCGCAGGTGGTGACCCGCATCATGCTGCACAGCGCGGACGACGTCAAGCTCAAGGCCACCGACGTGCTCATGTCGTCCATGCAGCACGACGTGCTGGCGCTGCGGGAGTTCATGTACAAGCAGGTGCGGAGGCAGGGCCGAGGGAGGGGAGGCGAGGAGAGCCGGCCGACAGGAGCGCGTTGGGCCCTCAGTGATGTGGCCTCACCCCACGCTTGGCTGCCCCGCTGTCCTGCCAACCCCGCAGCCCGACCACGCGCTGTTTGGACTGTTGGTGCGGGAGCTGGCGGAGGGGCGCGACTCGGGGCTATCGGAGCAGGTGAGGCCGGCGGAGCCGCTGCCACGAGCACAGCGTGCAAGGCTGGCGGGCTCGCGGAGCGGCAGCTGGACAGGCGGGGAGGGCACTGGTGGCAGCACCACTTGGCGGAAGGGCGAGCGCCGGTGGGCGAGCGGGGCCACGCGGGCCGCAGCGTGTGGCAGCGGGCGGGGCTCCCGCGGGGGCAAGGCGGCGGTCGTACCTGGGCATGTGCAGCAGTGTGCGGCGCCGGGTCCGGGGCGCCTGCAAGTGCCCCCTTAGCCCGACGGCCGGCCGGCTCGTGGCCCCCTGGCCTCAGGCGGCCGCCTGCAGGCAGCGCGCCAGCGCCTCCGTAAGTCGGGCGCTAGCGTGCCGCCAGCCAGCACCGCGCCGCGCAGTGCAGCCAGACCTCACCCCCTCCCGGCGGCGCTGTGTGTGGCCGGCACCTCTACCGAGCCCGCTCGTGCCGCTCTCCCCAACCCGCTCGTGCGCTCCTTCCTGCCGTGCGCCTCCCTGGGCGTCCAGGTGTGCGAGGTGATCAAGCTGCTGATGGACCCCGACACCATGGAGCAGCCGGTGGAGAAGAACGAGTTCATCGAGGTCTTCTACGACAAGTACCTGGGCGAGCTCGCCGAGGTCATCACCGGGTGAGCCGCCACGGCGGCGCCACGTAGCCTGGCGTTGAGAGCACGCGAAGCCGGGCGGAAGAGGCTCGTAGTTGGGAATTGCAGGGAGCTCGCGCATGGGATGTGAACGTGGTCAGTGAGGCTTCCGGGCTGGCGCAGGCCAGCGAGGCAAACAATTGGTGCACATGAGGCTGTCCGGACAGGGACGGGGGCCTTGAATCCATACTGGCAGCGCCCACGCGCCAGCCTTTGTCCCGCCCGAGCCCATCTCCTGCCCGCTCCCCCGCATCATGCCCGGCCCGCAGCGACGCCAGCACCAACCCCAACGGAACGCGCACCGTGGCGGCCACCACGCTGAGCCTCATCCTGGAGCTGCTGTCGTTCTGCGTGCAGAACCACAGCTACCGCATCCGCTACTACTGCCTGCGCAACCACCTGATGGAGAAGGTGCTGCGCCTGCTGCACCGCCGCGAGCGCTGGCTGGTGTGCGCCACGGTGCGCTTCATCCGCGTGTGCATAGCGCTCAAGGACGACTTCTGGACCAAGTGAGCCGGGCCGCGAGGGCGGCAGGGGCAGGGCTGGAGGGGGGTATGAAATGGGCAGAGGTTGCGAAAGCAGTGACGGGGGGGCAGGCGGAAGCTGCTCAGGGCTGGGCCAGCCGAAGGGGCAGGCGCGAACGGGGCGGTTGTCGTATTGTGGCATTGCGTGTCCTTGCCACGTCGCGGCCTGCGCGCCCCATGGCCCACAGCGGCTAGCGTGCTCACCGCAGTGTCGGCCCTTACCCGCACCCCCTTCCCAGGCACCTGCTCCGCATAAACTGCCTGGGTCCCGTGATGGTGGTGTTCTTTGAAAACGGCGACCGCTACAACATGCTCAACAGCGCGGTGCTGGACCTGGTGGACTTCATCCGCAAGGAGAACATCAAGCCCTTCATGGACCACCTGGTGCGGCAGGGAGGAGGCAGGGGGAGGGAGCGGGAGGGCGCGTGGTGGAAGGGGGCTGGGGCAGGCGTGTGGATGGCAACGGCGGCTGTGCTGGGTGACGTGGCGGCTGCTGCGCTCGCCGTCGCGCTGACGCCCCCTCGCCCGTACCGACCTCAGGTCGAGGTGTACGGCCCGCGCTTTGACGAGCTGTCGTACGTGGAGACGTTCAAGCAGCTGCGGCTCAAGTACGAGCAGGCGCCGGAGCGAGCCGGCAGCGCGGGCAACGGGCCCGCGCCGCGCGAGGAGGAGATGCAGGATGCGTCGGGCAGCGGCGGCGCGGGCGCGGGCCCGAGCGCGGGCGCGGGGCCCACCGGGCGGCTAGCGGGGCAGCGGTTCGTGTTCTCCGCGGGCGGCCACCACACGCGCGTGGCCGCGCAGCAGATGCACGGGCGGAGACGGCGGCGCGACGACCGAGACCTCGGTGGGTGGCGCAGCGCAGCGGGGCGCAGGGGGTATGGGCGGTATGGAGGGCGTAGGGGGTATGGGCGGCACACGTGGGACCAGAGCTTCTTGCGCGTGTTGCCAGCTTACTGGCGGCGCATGCGTGGGGCTTGGCGTGGATGGCGTGGGATCTATCATCGCATATGGGTGTCCTGGGTCCTTCATGCCTAGAAGGCACTCGATGCCACTGAATGGGTCTCTCCATGACTGCCTCCCCGCACGCAGAGAAAGACGAGGAGGACTATTTCTCGGAGGACGCGGACGACGAGCAGGAGGACGTCGCGCGGCCGCACGCGCAGCACGAGGCGCTCCGCGAGGCGGCCGCCCACGGGGGCTCGGACCTGGGGCCACGATCACGCGGGGGGCCCGGTCGCGTGCCGCAGCCCCAGCCGCAGCCGCAAAGCGCCGAGGAAGGCCCGTCAGACGCCAGGCCAGCAGGCGACGCGTCCGCGAGCGCGGGGCAAGCGGCGAAAACGGACGCGGAGCAGGCTGGACCGCTGACGGAGGCGTTGGACGCGGCGGCGGCGCAGCAGCAACCGGCAGGGGCATCCGGGGGCACCGGGCCGCAGGCGCAGCCGGAGGCGGGGTCGGAGCAGGCGCGGCAGTGGCCGGGGCTTGTGGACTATGAAGACGATGAGGAGGGCGCGGCAGCTGCGGGCGGCAGCGACGCAGCGAAAGCGGCAGCGCAGCAGCAGCCGGCCGGCGCTCCCGCTGGGGAGCGGCATCACGGCGGCGGGCAGCACGGGGCCACCAACGGGCCCGTCAACGGAGGGACCGCGGGGCCGGGCCCTGGCGGCGGCGGCCGAGGGCCCAGCCTGGACCTGGGGAGGCGGCCACGCAGCGACGACGACGGCGCGGCGGAGGCGGAAGGGGAGGCCGGGCAGGAGCAGCGGAAACGGTTAAAGAACGAGGGCGGCGGAGGCGGCCCGAACGGGTGACCGCGGTTGGGGGCCGCGCGACAGTTCCGTTCCCAATGCACGGCGCGGCGGCGGCCATGCGCAGTCCCGGGTGGCTCTGCGTGGCATCACTCGTCATTCGGCGGCCGTGGCACTGCGGCGGGCAGCCGCCATAGGAAGGCCTGGAGGCCCACTGGGAGGGGTCGGGGCTAGCGGGGCATATCGCAGTGCGGCACGTGGGCGGAGGGGCGGGCAGTTCCTTTTCATTGGCTGGCCAGGGTGTCCTGGCGGGGGGCCAGGCACGCACGCGCACTCCAAAGCAGCTAGGTGGAGCCGGTAGCGGGTTGGTATGGCTGGCGTGGACGGTAGTGTCGGACGGCACTGGGCCTGAACTCCAGAAGACGCGTCGCGTGCATGTCTGACAATTATGGCTTAAATTGGTGGCACGGCGGACGGACTACCCAGCGCATAAATGCTGACACCGGCAATAGAGCTGGTCTAGCGACTGGCGGTATAGTGGGCCTAGCACCTAGCACAGCGGTGGCGGCGCAGGGGCGCTGGCGCGGCAGCACTGCTGGGAGTTGGGTGGACTGGGGGGCGGCGCCCCTGCTGTGCACTGCCGAATGCGGCGACAAGGTGCGGCATGGCGCTGTGGTCCGCCCAGGCTCGGCCCGAGAGCTACCTACCGCGTGTCAACCGGCGGTGTCCGCTGTGCCTGCGTCGTTGGCCGCGCGCCCACCGTAGCGTCTGGGTCAGCGTCATCAGTCAGGCTTGGGAGCTGCGGGAAGGCTGCCGCAGGGGCTGTCAGCAGTCGCGAGCAGCCGAATCCGCGGCAGCCAGGTAGCGGCAGCAGCCCGCATTGGCTTCCAAGGCCTGTCGGCGACCGCGCCGGCGGCAGCAAGCAGTGCACATGCCCGACCCCACGGTCCCACGCCTGAGCACAATTGTCAGGGCAACAGGCGCGGCTCGGCAGCAGCCACGTAGAGGAGGACCGCAGCGGCACAGCGTGCGTGGTAGTTCCGGCAGGGCAGGGGTAGAGGGAAAGAAAGGCACGAGCATGCATCTGGGGTGCGGTATAAGGATGCGACGACCTGCTTATCATCTCGGCGGATGACGATGGCGCCGGCCAATGTCTGCTGGCCACGCCGACGGCACGCGGTGTGTAGCGAGCTGCCCCAGCAGCAGCCGGGGCTGGGCGGCGGCGGCGGTGCGTCTTCCTTCCGCCCTCGGCCCTTCAGGGCATCAGCGGCATCCGCCGGGATTCCTGGCCCGGCCCCGAGCTGCCTGGTCACAAGCCACACGCAGAGCTGCCCCATGCGCCATGCCACGGTAGCGAGCCGCAGCAGCGCGCAGCCCGTGGTTGCGTACGGTACCCCCTCCCAGAACGGGCCTGGCGGCCTCCGCTGTCGCGCCATGCCTAGTTGCCTACCCACGCGCCCCCGCCACCCTCCGTTCCGCACCTCCCGCCCCAGCCTACGCTTGCTTGCTCACGCCCAGCGCAGCCGCGCGGCCAGCCTCGCGCCGCACCCAGGCGCACGCTGCACAGCCTTCGGCAGTCAATGCGCAGCGGTAAGATCGCGCGACCGCCAGAGCGTGGGCCGAGCACAGCTAGACTCTGGCGCGAAGCGACCACGCGCACCGGCCCGCAACCGGCCCGAGCCCTGTAGTCCTGCTGAAGAGCGCCTGCTCCCCAAGCCAGCACAAATGAGGCAATCGGTTGGCGCCTCGCCGCATTACGGCCCAAGCTGCACGCAACCCGTCGCTCGGAGCCTCGCGGCTACTGCCGACCCCTCACTGCCCGAAACCCGCCTCTGCGGCGGCGCCCTCCTGGCGCATGCGGCGCCCTCCTGGCCCTCCCTGCTGCACGCGACGCGCCCAGCAGCCCGCCACCACACCCAACCGCCTGCAGCCCTCCCCCGCCAACCGCCAACCAACCCACATGCCGCCAACCCAACGGCCGCCTCCAGCCGCGCCTGCCACCCGCGTCACAGCCGTCCAGGCGCCAAGCGCCGATGACCCGTGCTGTGGAGCCGCCGGCAAGCAAGGCCCCACCCGCTGCCCGCTGCTTCACGGCCGCCGCGTCCTCGATCCCTGGGCCATTCCGCCCCACGCCACGCCCTCCACCCAATGCCGCCAGGGCGTCCGAGTCCTCCTACCCCCTGGCCCGCCCTCCGTGCCTCGCACCCCCACCGACCAGCCAACCACCAACGGCGCATCAGCGCCCACCCACGCCCCTCCCTGCCCTCCCCGCTCCGGTGCCCCTGCCGCCCCCTTCCCTCTTGCCCTGCTGCCTCCGCCTCACGCCACAATGGCGCCGGCGCCCTCCAGCCCGCCCGCCGCCTCCAGCGCCGCCAGCGCCGCCTCGCTGAGCAGGCTCTTGCCCACCGCCCCCCGGTCGTACGGCTGCGCCATGGTGCGCAGGAACTCGCGGGCCACGTGGACCTGGGGGCGCGGGAGGGAGGGGAGGCGAGGAGGCGGGAAGGGGCAACGAGTGGACCATGGGCTTGCCGCTCCGTGGTGCGAGGTGTGAGGGGCCGAGTGAGGGGCCGTGGCGAGCACGGGCGCTTTTCTGCTTCCGACCGCGCCGGTACCAAGCGGTCGAGGCTGCTGACGGATCCGCCTCAAACCGCGCGTGCGCCGCACGCGAGCCGCCGTGCTCGGGGGCGGGCACCGCCTCGCCATGCCTCGCCATGCCCCGCCATGCGCTCGCAGCAGGGTGCCCGCCCCCTGCTGCCAACACATGCCCTTGCCAACACTCTGCCATCTGCTGTCCGGCCCCCCGCCCCGCATGGGTGCGCGCCACGGTACTTGTCATGGCGAACGGCAGGTCCATGTGGGGCGCAGGCAGGGCCACATTGCTACTCCGCTGCCCCAGCAGGTACCGGCGCCATCCATTTTCCCCCCCGGTGACGCCCGCACCATCATGTCGGTGGACAGGTTCATGTGCGCCTCCTTGAGGTGGCGCGTGATCCAGGCCGGCAGCTTGTCGCGCTTGTCGTGGCGCTGGTAGCGCTTGTCGGCGAAGATCATCATGCCTGCGCACGGTTGGGTCGGGGCCGGGGGCGTCGGGGGGTGATGCAGGGCAGAAGCGCAGGTGCGGCGTTGCCCCAGCGAGGGGTGTGGGGCGTCAAGCAGCCCGCAGTCCAGCCGAGCAGGGCCGCAACCCACACACCGCAAGGACGTCGACAGGACAAACGGCTTCAGTGCTCGCAGCTCACCGTAGTCGGCCTTGCTGCGGATGACCCGCCCCACGCACTGAGCCGCCTGCCGCACCGCGTCGAAGGCCAGGTAGTCGTTCTCCTGCGCGAGGGGTTGGGGCCGGGGGTTGGCGGCGGCACAGGGGCGGTGTGACGCGGTTCAGGGGTAGCAGGAGGAGGGCGCGTCGAAGAAGTGGGCCAGGCAGACAGACAGGAGCAGCCGGCTCCTCAGCGCCGCTCCTTGCAGGCCGGGCGGACGGCAAGCAGACGCAGCGGGCGGGAGCAGCGCCCCGACCGCCCTCACCCGCCGTGGGCAAGCTCTCCACGCCCACACGCCCTACAACCCCCCCACACCCACACACACCCACACCCACACGCCCTTCAACCCACGGACCCCCCCCACACCCACGGCCTCACGCCCCACACCCACACGGCCTCACGCCCCCACGGCGCCCACCTTGATCTGGAAGGTCTCCCTCAGGTACTCCAGGCGCGCCCTCAGGATGCGGCTGAGCGTATACTGGTAGGGCACCCCGAACATGACCACGGCGCGCCCGTAGTGGCGGTCAAAGTCAATGCCCTCCGCCACCTGCGGTTGGTCGTTGGGGGTTGGCGGCCGGCGGTTGCCAGCCTTGAGCTGCCCAGCCAGGCAGGCAGCTCATGCTCTCCAGCGTCGCCACGAACCCAGCTGGGCGCCGCCCCCCTGACGGACGCACCTTGCCGCGCGCCACGGACAGGAACACGGCGCCGCGGCCGCTGTCGCAGGCCCGGCGGAAGTTGTCAAGCGCCAGCGTGGTCTCCATCACGTCCTGGCGGCAGGGAAGGGGAGAGGGGAGAGAAGGGGAGGATGGGGAGGACGGGGAGGGAGGGAGGGGGGCTTTGCTCTCCGTTGGCGGTGGGGCGGTGGCGCGGGGCCCGAGGCGAGCTGCGGGGCTCAGCGCACGTCGACCGCTGCGGTGAGGTGCTCCATGCACGCCCGCGGCGGCGCAGCCCCCTGGGTGCGCCCCCACCGCCTCACCTGCGTCTCGATGAAGATGAGCTTGTGCTCCATGATCTCCTGTGTGGCGGGGGTGGGGTGGGGTTGGTGGAGGGCAGGGTGCGGCTGGGAAGCAGGCGCAGGGGCTCGCTCGCGAGGGAAGGGGGAGGCGAGTAAGGCGGCTGGGGCAAGTCGTACGCCGTACGGACCAACGCACCCGCAGGATGCCCATGTCGTGCCACTTGGAGATGATCTGATCCATGTACCTGTGCGACCGCACGACACATGACACGGCAGCAGGTTGAGAGGCGTGACGGCAACCGGCCGCCGTACTGAAGCGCAGCTCACATGGTACGACATGACGCGAAGCGGCACGGCACTGCACTGCACTGCACTGCGGCGGCCTCGTCACCTGTACGACACGAAGAAGGCCACGATGCCGTCCGGCACCACCGCCGACAGCTCCACCAGCAGGCGGCCGTAGTTGCGCATGACGCCCGCATCGGAGCGCATCTCGAACTTGGTGCTCATGGGCATCTGGGGCCGCAGCAGGGGACCATAGGGGCGCATGGGGGCGCAGGGAGTCAGGGCTTGGGACCATAGCAGGGGGCCATAGGGGCCACAGGGGCGCATGGGGCCAGGGCTTGGGCCCCCGAGCGGCAGGGTGCGGCTCAGCGTGCCGCGGGGCGGGGATGCGGACGGGGGCCGTGGGCGCGGGCCGAAGGCGGGGTCGAGCACGCGCGCACCCCCAGCCCGGCCTCCCTCCCTTCGCCCCTGCTTCACAGCCTTGTGCCGGATTCCTCGCTCAAATACCCCTCCCCCGGAACACCCCTCTGCCGCCTTCCCGCCACGCCACCATTCGGAAACCTGGTCCGGCCGCCGAGGGCTTTCGCTTTCCCCCACCGCTTTCCCCACGGCGGCCTGAGTCGGGCGCAAACATACGCACACGCGAGCCCCCACCGCCAGCCCCAGCCTGCGCCCCACCCCATCTGGACCCCGCCCCCCACCTGGTCCGCCCCCCATCTGGACCCCGCCCCCCACCTGGTCCGCCCCCCTGGTGACCACCACGGGGCACAGGCAGTCGCGTGTGAGGGTCATGTTGAAGGACTGGATGGCCACGGGGTTGAAGTCCAGGATGCGGGGGTACAGGTCGATGGGGCTCAGAGTGCCTTGCAGCAAGGAGGTGGCAGACGGGGTAGAAGAGAGGGAAGGGGGAGGGGCAGGGAACGTATGCGAGTCTGCATGCAGCACGTGTTTACACATCGGGTTCCTGTCTGTGCTCGCATGGTGTTTCACGCCGTGTGATGGCATGCATGTGCTGGCCGTGCTTCGTGCGCCTCACCGCTGGTGATGACCACGGACTGGAACTTGGCGAACACGGGCTTCATGGCCAGGCTGGCGTCCAGGCACGACAGCTGCCAGGAGGGGAGCGAGAGGGAGGGGAGGCATAAGGCAGCGAGGGCGGCAGGGAGGGGGCAACGAGAGCAGCAGGGAGGGGGTGGGGCACCGTGGGGCACCGTGGGAGGGGGCCCAGGCAGGCCTACACGGGGGTTATTGAAGGGCACAGGCGGCACAGGCGGCTGGGCCCATCCGCCCAGGCGGCCGGGAGTGAGGGAGGGCTTGGAGGGCGCGAGGGGGAGCGGCGGCGTCATGCGACAGACGAGGGCGGGATGTGGCACAAGGCGACACACAGGGGCTGCCATACGCCACGGCCCCACCCCCGCCCGGCCCCCGGCGGCCGCACCTGCAGCACGGGGTCGGGCACGGCGGGCATGCGCTCGTCGTACGGCTCCATGATGATGGCGAAGCCCTGCGGCAGCACGGCAGCATGGCGGCGGGGCATGGCGTGCGCTGATCTTCAGTCAGCCTGGGTTGCCTGCGGGCGGTTGTCGCAGCAGGGCTCGCGAGCTGCCGAGCCCCGTCCTGACCGCCGGCCAGGCCCCAGCGTCTGGCTGCAGCAGCGCGCGCCTTTTGGGGCCCTCGCGTGCGCGCACGGCGCACAATCGGCACGGCCTACGGCCGCGCCTTTCTAACCCAACACGTCAGAGAGTCAGGTGTATCCCCATTCATTCTTATTCCACAAAAAGGCCGCACCTTGGCGTACGTGCCGATGAGCGTGGCGAAGTCCGCGACCAGGCTGATGGCAGTGAACTCGTCGGTGTTGGAGATCTCCAGCGTCTTGAGCAGGCTGGTGAGGCGGTCGTAGCAGAAGCTGGCGTGGGGCAGGGGATGCGAGGTGGGGGAAGGGGACATCCCGTCAGGGGGGCTGTCGTGGCGCTTGTCGCCAAGGGCACATGTGCCAGGGCGAGGCGGCGCGGTCGCAGCTGAATCTGCTGGGGGCAGGAAAGGCGACAGCTGGAGCGGCGGCGGCGGCGGCGGCGCGGATGAGGGGCGAGGCGCACGGCGCGTGCGCGCCCCCAGGCCGCCGCCAGCGGCTGACCGGCACGGGGGCTGCCGCGGCGCAGTGCGCCTCAGCCCTCACCGCAGCGTCTTGGCGTCCACCTGCACCCGCTCTGCCAGCTCCTGCAGGAACACCTGCGGGGGGTTGGGTTGGGTTGGGTGGGGGATGTGCCATGGGTGTTGCGAGCGCGCCGTGCGTCATCGGGCCGGGGGGCGGGTGGGGTGGGGGGCGCACGACACGATGCGGTCAAGGCTGCGAGCAGGCAGCGCACGCGGTGACGTGGAGGCGGCGAGGGACACCGGCATGCCGTGCCGTTGGGCGTTTGGGCTCCACCAGCCCCCCCGCCCAAATGGCCCCAGCCCCCGGCCCCCGGCCCACCTGCGGCGTCTGGCTGGTGACCACGGGCGCCGACATCTTGTCTCGCAGAAAGGCCAGGAAGCGGTGCAGGAAGCCCACAAAGTGCTCCGCGCGCCGGATGTTGCCTGGGAAGAGGTGGTGCGGATGGGGGCAGGGATGCGCGGGGTGAGGAGAGGAGGACGGCCGTGTCGTGGGTCATGGTACGGGTCGCTGGTGTCAGCCCACGCGGTCGCACGCGCAACGTCCTCTGGCAAAGAAGCCGCAGCCGCGAGCCACGGCAGCGTCTGGATGTGGATGTGGATGTGGATGTGGATGTGGATGTGGATGTGGATGTGGATGTGTGTGTGTGTGTGTGTGTGGGTGTCGCCTGCACCGCGGCCCACCCGGCACCGTCTCCGCCACCACGTCCTGCGGCAGCGCGGGGTTGGCCAGCCACTCCTCGCCGCCGCGCAGCGCGCCCTGGGGGGGGCGAAAGGAGGTGGTGGGGGGACGGGGTTGGGGCGGGTAGGGGCATGCAGGCGGGCGGTGCGCATGCACATGTAAACAGGGCATCGCCTACGCCACAACCCCCACCACCCCGCCCCCAGCCCCCCCAGCCCCACCTGCGCCACCAGGCCCTGCACCAGCCGCTGGTACTCGCCCTGCAGCCGCTCCGCGTCCGCCTCGCGGGCGCGCCGGATGGACTGGCGGGCGAGTTGGGGGGGAGGGGGGAGGGCACGGGGTGCGGCAGGGGCACGTGGGGGGTCGGCGGAGGGGCTCGGGGGGGGAGGGGGCAGGGCACGGGTGGCAAGCACGGCAGCAACGGGCTGAGCGCCATGCACCGCACCGCACCGCACCGCACGGGCCGCCCCGCGGGCTCCCTGGCCTGGGCCCCTGCCGGGCATCGGCCGCCACCACAGCGCAGTCCGCGGTGCGGGGCCCAGCCTCGCTCTCCAGGGCGCCAGCTGCCTGCTGCCCCTAGGTCTGCACGCGCCTCCTCCCCTGCCCTGCCCTCCCCTGCCCTCCCCTGCCCTCCCCTCCCCTGCCCTCCCCTGCCCTGCCCTCCCCTGCCCTGCCCTCCCCTGCCCTCCCCTGCCCTGCCCTCCCCTCCCTTGCCCTCCCCTCCCCTGCCCTCCCCCACAAAACTTCCGGCCCAGGCCGCACCCTCCTCACCTGGTTGAGCTTGCCCAGGTTCCTGCCCGCCGCCTCCAGCGTCTGCTTGCGCAGGTTGACGGACAGCGCCTCGATGCACACGTTGTCGATGTTGTGAGCCTCGTCAAACACCACGATGCACTCCTTCTCCAGCTCGCGAGACACCATCTAGGGGAGGAGCGACGGGGCGGGAGGGCGGCGGCGGGGGATGGGGTGGGGCCGAGGCGTTGGGTGAGGGCGGGGGCGCTTTGCGAGCGGCACGCTCAGGCACCGCACACCGTCTCCCATGCGGGGGCACTGCGTGTGAGGTCATGCAGCCGTGCAGTGCCGTCGGCCATCGCACGATGCCATGTTGGCGCGCTATGCCAGCCCGGGGCACGCCAGCAGGTCGTGGCTAGCGTGGCGCGGCGGCCGCCCCACCTGTGAGACCTTGGGGTCGATCATGTACTGGTAGTTGTAGACCACCACGTTGGCGAAGGCCATCATGTGTCGCGCCAGGAAGTAGGGGCACCAGCCCTTCTTGCGGCCAAACGACTTGAGGTCGGCCAGCGAGTAGACGCCTGCGAGGGGGAAAGGGGTAGGGCGTGGGTGAGGGACACTCGGCGTGCCGGCCCCAACGGCCCACAGCACGGCCAGGCGCATGCGCTGTCGCAGAGGTGGTGCCGCAGCCTTCCCGCAAGCAGCACGATACCCACACGCGAGGCAATCCCACGCACCCCCCGGCCGGCACCCACCCGGCGGCAGCAGCGCCTCCTGGCCCGCCCGCTCGTGGCCCTCGAAGAAGTCGCACAGCTCAATGTCAGCCGCGCCGCCGCCGCTGCCGGCCCCAGCGCCTCCGCCGCTGCTGCCGCCGGCCTCCGCCATCTCCACGTCGCCCCCTCCGGCCCCTCCGCCCCCTCCGCGGCGCTCTGTGGCCTTTTCGCGCACCCAGGAGGCGGTCAGGCGGCGGCAGCCCGCGTCCACGCTCTCGCGCGAGCCCTCCTCTGACGGGGGCCGCAGGTCGGGGCGAGGGGCAAGGGGCATGTATTTAGCATAAGGTAACACACAGTAAGCACGGCCCGCGCTGCACGCCCTGGATGAGTTGCGCGTCAGTCGCGCATACGAAGCAGGGATGCGTTCGGGGTGCGCGGGTGTGTGTTCGCCTTTTAGGGCCGAAATAGAGGCCCCACCCCAGGTGTGTGCGTTGCGGCGCGTGAGCGTGGGCCGCCCGCCGCGCTTCGGTACGCCGCAGGGCGGCGGCCGGCCTCAGCGCCGTGCGGCGGTGCGTCAGTGTGCTGCCGGCGCCCTCGCGGCCCAACCCAAGCCATGGGCGGCGGCCTGCGGCCCCAGCGGCAAAGCGGCTTCCGCGGCCAACCCGGGGCAAGCCTGGGGCACGGCCCTCCCCGCGGCGGTCCAGCCCGCGGCGCAGCGCTGCCACACGGGGCGAGCGCACGGTGCCGCCACACATGACTGGCCGCCAGCCCCAGCCCCAGCCCCAGCCCCAGCCCCAGCCCCAGCCCCAGCCCCAGCCCCAGCCCCAGCGGCCTGAAGCTGCCGCCGCAGCGTGTCCATGACACGCCCCGCCCAACACCACTCCCTCCCGCCCGCCCTCCCGCCTCCCTCCACCGGCCGCAGCGCACCCGCCACTCGCGGGTGGATGCACAGGTTCTTGCGGCTGGCCAGGCCCAGCGCCAGGATCTCGCCGCTGCCCGGCCCGCGGCCCAGGTACTTGGAGCGGTACTCGATCAGCTCGCCCAGCTCAGCCAGCACCTGGGGCAGGGGGAGGGGAGCGAGGGATTGGAGAGCGAGGGAGTGGGGAGCGAGGGAGTGGGGAGCGAGGGAGTGGGGAGCTAGGGAGTGGGGAGCGAGGGAGGTGGGAGCGAGGGTGGGAGCGAGGGAGGTGGGAGCGAGGGAGGTGGGAGCGGGGGGGGCCGGGGCGGTGAGGTGGGGAAGGGGTTTATCCCGGCACTCAGGAGGCGGCAGTGAGGAGGAAGGGTCGTGTGGGCGTAGCAGCCGGCAGCAGCGGCGGGCGCCACTCGTGGCCTTCCCTCCCGCCAGGGCCCCCTTCCCCCTCCAGCCGCTGCCGTGGCCCTGCCCCTGCTTCGAGCATGTTGGGATGTCGGTGTGTCACAGGACGCCGGCTCTGCAGCCCCCTGCGGCCGCACCTTCTCCATCTCGGGCACCGTGCGGGTGCAGTAGATGAGCTTGCCCACCTGGGGGTTGGGGGGGAGCAGGGGCGGGAGCGAGGAGGCGGGGAAAGGAGGGCGTCGAGGGGCCAGGGGGCCAGGGGGCCCCGAGCGAGCACCCTGCTGTGGGCCGCCACCCCGGCCCTGGCCCAGCACGCCCCCCTGCCGCCTGCAGCAGCTGGCGAGGAGGATGAGGGCCGACACGCACCCCCCTTGGCACCACCCCTTGGCACCCCCCCCCTCACGCGACCCCATGCGACACCCCATGCAACACCCGCAGGCGCCCGCAGGCGCCCTCCACGCCTGGGGAGCGGTTGGGGCAGCAGCCAGCCGGAAGAGGCGCAACCGTCGCCCCGCCCCACGCGCACGCCCGCTTTGCTCTTGGGCGCCGGCGGCCCCGCGCAGGAATCGACCTGGCGTTGCGCGGCGACTGGGGCGTCCACGTCAGGTACAGCCAGCGCTCCCCAATGCACAACCCCAAGCTACCGCCGCCGCACCTCGTGCGCGGAAGGACACGCCCGTACGCTCGTCCGCTTCATCCCCACGATGCCCCCCCATCTCCCTGGCGCGACAGCTGGCAGCACGGCCCTGGTCCACACCCCGGCCTGGCCCGCCACCGTGCCTGTCGCCCAAGCCCTTGGCCCCCGCTCCTTTCCCCCAGCCGCATGTCAGCCCCGCCGCACCTCCTTGTGCTGCAGCTGGTAGGAGGTGATGAGCGACAGCAGCGTGATGGTCTTGCCCGTGCCCGTGGGCATCTGGGGGGAGGGGCGGGAGGGGGAGGAGGAGGGGAGCATGGGAGGAGGCGGTGCCGGGGTCGTCCCGTGAGGCTGCAGCTGGTTGCCCGAGGACTTGGATTCCCGTGCGCGTGGGCATTTGGGGGAAGGGGCGCGGCAGGCGGGGAGGGAGAGGAACGCTGAGTGCCGCGCCGGGGAGGGGCAGGGTGGGGCGGGAGGGCTTGGCCCCAGCGCACAGGACGCGGGGGGCATGCGCAGGAGGGCGCACGGCTGCGCCGTGTCCAGCGTGCAGCCGTGGCCGGCCGCCGACTGGGTAAGGGCGCCGGCTAGCGCATAGGGCAGGGACGGCCACCCCCGGGTGACGACGCCGCCGTGCAGCCCTGCGGCGGTTGCTCCGTGCGCGCAGTGCCCCGCCCCACCGCCCAGCCTCCCCATCATGCCGGGGCCGCGAGCGCCTCCTGTTCGCGCCCCGCCCCTGCCCAGCCGCCGTGCGGGCCGCCGCCCCCACCCCCCCGCACCGCCCCTCCTGCGCACGGCTCCAGCGCCGCAATGCCCCTCCCACACCTGCCGTGCGGGCCGCCGCCTCCCCTCCCGTGCAGGCCTCCCTCCCGCCCCCGCCATCCGCCCTCGCTGCCACACGGCAGCACCCGCGCAGCCCAGGCGGGGGTCGCTGCCGCCCCAGCCCCCGCAGCGCGCCCGGCCAGCCCGGCACAGCCAAGGCAGCGAAGGCCGCAGCACAGCACGCGGGGGCTCGCCAGGGCTCGTCAGGGCTCGCCAGGGCTCGCCGTGGCTCGCCAGGGCTCGCGGCCGACGCCCCACCGTGGCTGTGCGGTGCGGCCGGGTGCAGGGCCACAGCAGCGGCCGCAGCGCACCCGCGCATCCGCCGGCCTTCCTCTCGACAAGCGACGGCAGGACCTCAGGCGCCAGGCACCAGGCGCATTGCCTGGGTCCGATACCGCGTCTTGCGCGGCACCCCGGGGCGAGGAGCGCGGGCGAGCCCCGCGGGGGTATGCGTTGCGACACGTGGGCCCCATGGCAAACGTGGCCGGGACCCGGGCGAGCGAGGTCCGAGGATGGCTGCACCCCAGCTGGAGAGCAGCCCGGTGGGTGGGGGCAACGGTTCTGCAACGCTGCGCGGGCCATGCGCCCCGAAGGGCCCGGAGTGGGGTTGGCGCGCAGGCCGCTGCATGGCAGACACGCGCCACAGCGGCTGCGGCCGCCGTGCCCCGGGGCGCGGCCGGGCACGAGCAGGGTCGTTGGAACGCCTGACGAGAGGCTGGGGTATCGGGCCCAGGGGGCTCGCGCAAGGCTGGCGGCGAGCAGCGTGGCATGGGGCGGCGCGGGGTTAGCATCGCAGGCGCAGCGACGCGGTGCGCACCTCCAGAAGGCAGTGCCCGCGCGCGTCCAGAGCTCGCTTGAGCTCCAGCATGTAGCGATACTGCTCCGGGTAGATGTACTCATAGGGGAAGTACACGGTGAGGCCCTCGAGATTGAAGCGCATTCTTCCGGCGAGCGCGAGCCGCGCGCAAGCGCGCGGCTTCTACTTTTGCGTCACGATGGAGCTATGGCGTATGGCGGCCCCACGAGCTTATGACATCGCCCGTATGTAATTGCAAAGAAAAAGAAGCGAGCACAACTGCAGTGGACTCGGTGCAGGCCCTTTGCAACAGCAGTGGAGATGTCGAGGGGGGCGTTCAGCAAATGCGGGGGATCCGTGTGGCATGAAGGAGGGGCTCTGCCAGGCCCATCGGCATGCTATGCGTGCTGCGGTCTCGTTGCGCGCGTCCATCGTTGGGTGTCTCCGCTCTGGATGCCATCACCAGTTGACACTACGCTCAGAAAGCTTGTGTGACCGAGAGCATGCTGGCTAGCATTGCCGGGATGAGACACGGCGGACTCAGGGGAGGCGGGTGCACCGGAGGCGAGCGGGCGGCTCGGACACGAACCCTTGTTCACGGTTGTGTGGCATCACGCCGGCACGCTATGCCATCTTCCTGCAATAGCGTCCCGACACAGGGGTATGGCAGGGGTGCAGTTGTGCGGGTTCGGATGGCGCCGATCACGAGAGCGGCACCTCGACTACGGCTGCTGCGTCTCGACCATTGTTGGGTTGGGAACATCTCATGATAGAGGCCATAATGGCACCTTATTGGGCCTATAGGCACTCCAAGGTTTTCGGCACCGTTGGCCGATTGCGCGGTGTGCAGCAAGCCATAGGCTGAGCTGCTCCGCTCGCCACTGCATATACACACATACAATAGAACTTTGGTCGCCACTCGTAACGCTCGTTACGCGCCGCAACTTGCCTTGCCTTGCACCTTGCAATTCTCGACGCCTAAACTTCTCCTCAAAGCCAGCGACGCCTCTCCAGCAAGCCAAAGCCTCGGACAGGCTGCTTTCTAAGCTCTTGGCTTCCTGTTCACCCTCTGACTTCACCAACACGCACGTCAGCGTTAAAGATGCTGTCCGCGTCGTCCTCCGCCGTCCGCCCGGCCGCTGTTGCGCGTCGGCAGGTCATGACCGTCAAGGCCATCGCTGCACCGCTTCCCACGGGCAAGGTGAGACGGGCAGACTTGCGTAAAAGCCCGCTGGCGATTGCCGTTACTCGCACCGCAAGCACTCAAGCAGCGAGAGTAGGGCCATTGCATCGAACCCTTTACGCAGGGTAGCTTTGGATATCGCCCAGTTGCCCATATGCTTAGTTCCGTCAACATGCTCAGCCGCGCCCCGCCCCAAATGTGCCCAACTCCCAGAGCTCCTCGAACGGCAACGGCGGCGGCGCGAACCGCCTCCTCGTGGTTCAGGTAAGCTGAAAGAACATGGACGCGCCCCGGGGAGGGTACGGATAGACGGCGCCTTTTGCCCAGTGGGTCCAGCTGCCAGCGGGTGGGTGCTGGTGTGCGCCACTCGCGCCACTCGGTACGCCTTGGTGCCAGCCCCATCTCCCTTGATACTGGACAAGACCCAGGTCTGCAGCCCCGCTCCCTGCCGCCTGCTTGCACATCAACTGGCTGCCTCTCCCGACCCCACCCCGCCGCACGCGCAGGCCACGCTGGATGACATCAACAAGGTGGGAGCGGCTCACACACACACACACGCACACACACACACACGCACCTGGTGCGGTTTTGTCTTTCTATTATACTGATACTTATTTCTGAACACACACACACGTGTCCCCCCCGGCCGCTGCACCCCTGCCCACCCCTTGTCCACCAGCGCGCCCACGCCAGCAGCCCTCCGCCGGCCTCCTGCCCGCGTTGCCCGCCCGCCTCGCTGGGGATTCCCCTCGCCCCACACGGCCTCTGTCCCCCTTCTTTCAACACGCCCCCCTCCATCAGGCGCTGGGCGCCTGCATCAAGCAGGCCGCCGACCTCAACTCGCTGGACAAGATCAACACGGTGAGCGCAGCCACGTGTGTGTTTGTTGGGTGGGAGTGAGGGTTGAAGGGTGAGGGGAGGGAAGTAGAACACCCCACGCGGGTCTCCAGCCCGTTGGACAAGCTCGACACGGTCCGGTGGCACACCCGGGTGGTGCCGGGGTGGCGTGGGGAGGGGTGGGGTGGGGTGCAGTGGAGAGGCGTAGTAGCGTGGAAGGCGTCGCAGGGCGCGGGTGTGTGCTGACCTGCGGTCCGGGGCCCGGGGCCCGCAGCAAAGGGGCACGCAGCAACGGGGTGCTGCTCTGCGCTGGCGGCCGCAGCAAGGGCCGCGTTGCGCCTGAGAAGGCTGCTGGTTCAGCACCTGAACCCTCGGTACTCCCCTCCCCACGCCCCTCTCTTGCGCAGGGCATTGGCCGTGAGATCTCCAAGGCCGCCTCCGACCGCTTCCGGTCCGAGTAGGCGGCAGCCGGCGAGAACAGAACGGAGCTCACTGCAATCGGCTGGCCGATGCCTTGGCAGGGCTGCGGCCGCCCTGGCGCGTGAGGGGAGCTGGGCTGCAGCGCCCAGAGGAAATTGTTGCTCGCTGTGCCGCGCATAACGGACTTGTGCGCGTTTTCACATCCGGGGGCTGGCCGGGCCATAAATATGGTCCGCGCCAAGCCCGGGCAGGGCGTTTGTGCTCGCCGGAACTGAGTGTTGCGCAGTTTGTTGTTGGTGTGTCGTTGCGTTTTGGTTTGGCACTGGCGGGGTCCTCCATGGGTAGGCACTAGAGAGCAACCATCAGTATGTATGCGGAGAGAGGTTAGCTAGAGCAGTGAGCGAGAGGCGAGGTGAGCGATAGTCAGGGCGACGTGGCCCCGGGTTAGGGGTCGAGGCTCCGACGACGCGAGTGCGTTGGGGTGCGTGTCGTTATGTTGTGTTGTGTTGTGTTGGCTGCACGGGCAGGCGTGGTGTAAGGATGCCGCGTGTTCACAGGTCTCGCCGTTTCCTGGGCCGGTGCGCGCAACCTCTCACAACGTCTCAATCCAACGGTTTTTGGATCGCGCGGGAACACACACCTGCCCGAAGCTGCACGAACTTCCACATAGCCAAGGCGCGCTGCTGCATAACGGAAGGAGAGGCGCTCGGCCGCGGCCATGCGCGGGCTGCCGCCTCCGCCGAAGGATGTCGACGAGTTTCGCGCAAAGCTCCAGGCGCTAGCAACGCAGCGCGCCAATCCTTCACCCGGCCTCTCAAGACAACCTGCACACGCTGAGGCGCGCGTTACTGCGCACTCCTACGCTACGCTCGCTGCACATGTGCAGCCCCCCGCAAAGCGCCCTCACGATGGCGCTATCGCCAGCAGCGACAGCGCTGTCGGCTGCGACAAGAAGCCAATCAACGCTCGCGCTCCAAAAATGCGCGCTGTCAGCTTCTACGCGGGCCCAAGCCAGAAGGCGCCCGCGCCTGCTCGCCCAGCTGCAGACGCGCGCGCGCCCAACCCGTCACGCGGTCCCACCGCCTCACCCAGCACGGCGCCCTGCACCCCTGCCCGGATAGGGCCAACAGCCACAGCGCCAGCGGCGCCCCCTGGTCCAACCCCAGCAGCCACGCTGCCGGGCGCTGGCGGCCCGGCACCCGGAGCCACCCCCGCCACCGCGCCGCCGCCGGCCGCTGCCGGCAGCGTGACACCGTTCTCCGAGGCCGGCGCCAGTGATGACGGCACCGCCGGACCTGCCGGCGCCGTCGCTGCCTGGTCGCTGCCTGGCCGGCCGCAGCTGGCGGCCGTGTGCTGGCGGCAGTGCGGCCCCGCGCCGCGAGCCGAGTTCCGGCTGCAGGTGCGGTGGGGTGGGGCCCCCCTGGGTGCGGCCGGCGGCCCCCGCTGCAGCGCGCAGCTGATACGGGTGCCGGTGTGGGCTGCTGCTGTGAGCAAGGCTGGTCCGAGGCCATGCAGAGTGCTTGCACGGCTCGGGCCCGCGCGCAGGCGCAGGCGTTCGAGTACCTGGACTGGGCGCTGCAGGAGGGCTGCGGAGGGCCATGGGCCGGGCAGCTGAGGTGCGGGCGGTGGCGGGTGGGTTGGGGCACGGGCCGCATGGGGCCACTGGACGGGGGCGCAGCCCCGGGGGCACCGCCCGACGTGGCGAGCCCGGCTTGCCCCTCGATGCAGGCCCGCCCGTTGCCCGGCCCCGCATGGTGCCGCGCGCGTGCG